>JANAVB010020400.1:9427885-9547885 GCA_029216955.1 Iris pallida | reverse complement strand
TCAGGTTACAACCATTCAGTGATTACAACGAACTGTAGCTTTAGCAACTTGCCTATGTACTTCACCAACCAACTTCTCAAAACCATATGAGTACTGCTCATATCTCCACTTGTTCCTATTCTTCCACAACACCCATATCACGGCAGCCACCACAACCTCCTTCCTATGTTTCTTCCTCTTCCTCCACCATGAGCGCAACCTGTGTAATAGAGTGCTGCCAGACATAGTAATCCCATAAGTTTGTTGAACAGATGTCCATACTTTGATAGCCAACTCGCCCTCATGAAAAATATGAGACATATTTTCCTTATTCGGATTGACACAGCAATGACATTTCGAAGCCAAACAGTATCCCAACCGAACTATATTATCATCAGTAGGCAGTTTATTGTGCAGTAATCTCCAACATAGTATCGACCACTTTGTAGGGATACATTTGTTCCATATATGCTTGTGATAAGGAAGCTTTGGAAGATGAACACGAGCCAAATCCCAGGCAGAAGAAACAGAGAACATACCTGTTCGGCCATATCTCCAAATCCAACCCATGTCTCCTTGAACAATATGTTGACCAGCAAGCCTTCTACCAAGGATTAATCTTTTCCAAACATGAGAAGCATTGGAAGTAAGCTGAACTTGTAATGCCGACTCATGCGAACAATACTTCCTTTTAAAAAATTGTGTCCAGAGAGAATCTTGATTCAGAAATTTCCACCAAAGTTTAATGGTCATCGCTGCCATAACATCCTCTAGGCGTCTCACACCCAATCCTCCTTCTTCTTTGGTACGCGCAATCGATGCCCATCCCAGCCATGTGCGTTTTGCCACTCCATCATGAGAGCCCCAAAAGAAAGAGGAGAACATAGCCTCTAATCGGTTCAACACTGCCAATGGTGGATCACACGCTGCTAAAGTATAGACAGGGATAGAAGCGAGCACATTCTTGATTAAAACCAGTTTTCCTCCAGGAGATAAAATTTTATTATGCCATCCATCCAGTCTATGACGGATCTTGTCTAAAAGCTCTTCATACATGCCCCCATTACGTCTGCCAGCCATAAGAGGACAACCAAGGTAAGTGAAAGGAGGAGAGCCAACATTGAAGCCAAACCTGGTAGCCAGTTCATCTCCTTTCGAAGGACTCTCCTTCGAAGACAAATAGATGGAAGACTTGTGCTTGTTAATCTTCTGCCCTGACATAGCTTCATATCTGGTGAGAATACAGTTGATCATGCCAACAGAGCGCAAATCTCCTGCAGAAAAAAGAAGTACATCGTCTGCATAGGCCAAATGAGTCACTGGAAAACAACCTCGAGGAGTAACAAATGGAGTAAAGCCCTCCATATCCGGCAATTGTTTCAAACTTCTAGTTAGGACCTCAGCAGCTATAATAAACAGAGCCGGAGACAATGGATCGCCCTGTCGCAATCCCCTAAACGCTTGAAAGTATTCAGTAGATTCCCCGTTAATCAAAGGAGAATACCATACATTGTTCATGATCCGCAACATCATATCGACCTATTTATTATGAAAGCCAAACTTGCGGAGAACCTTAAGTAAAAACCGCCAATCAACTCGATCATATGCCTTCGCCATATCTAGTTTAATTGCAATATTACCTCCTCTATTCTTTTTGTTCATCTTTGCCATCATTTCCTGAGCCAATAGAATGTTATCGACTATTTCTCGACCTTGCACGAACCTACTTTGTTCTTGAGAGATCAAACGAGGAAGTATGGGTGCTAGCCGACGAGATAAGAGCTTAGAAATAATCTTATTCAGCACAGTGCAGAGACTTATGGGCCTGTAATCACCAAAAGCTTTCGGCTGTTTGATCTTAGGAATGAGCACGATCGAAGTATTAGTGAAAGCCCGAGGAAGTGAAAATCCATCCATAAACATCGATATAGCCTCTAAAATATCATCACCAATCGTGTTCCAACTCTGTAAGTAAAACAGAGGAGTAAACCCATCAGGACCAGAGGCACTCGATTTATCCAGGCTCTTGATAGTCTCCAATATCTCCTCTTTAGTAGGCTCAGCAATAAGACTATCGTTATCCTCAACTGTTACAATGTTAGGGATCAAGTTCAGAAAGTCATCATCATCCTGGATCTCCCCTCGTTCATAGGACTTGGCAAAGAATTCTTTCGCATATGCATGAATGTCCTGTTTTTCTGAAAGGGTATCACCTGCCTCATTAACAATAGAATGAATATGTAGAGATTTTTTTCTATTATTCACACACCCATGAAAGTAGGCAGTGTTTTTATCTCCTTCTAAGTCCCATTTGAGATGGGCCTTTTGCCGCCAATATGCCTCTTCAATGCAGACTTTTTGTTTTAGCAGGGCCTTAGCCTTAGCAAGCTGTTCAAAAGATACCTGAGTATTAGAGACCTCATGATGAAGTTCTGCAGCTAGCACCGAGTCTTCTGCTTCCTTGACTGACTGGAAGATATCCCCATAAGAATTCCTAGTCCACGATGATAAAACTCTTCTACATGCATCAAGACGAAGAGAGACTCTGGTAACTGCATTCGGGTGATCAACCGAATGCCAAGCTTGAAGAATAAGAGCCGGGAACTCCTCATGAGACGCCCATAAGTCCAGAAATCAAAATTGCTTCCTTCCTCCCACCGATTCCTTCTTGAAATGTGCAAGAATAGGCGCATGATCCGACTCCAGTTTATTAAGATGCTCTACCTTGGACAGAGGAGCCAGTCTAAGCCAATCACTATCAACCAATACCCGATCTAGACGAGAACCACACTTCCCATCCTTCATTGACTTAAGCCAAGTGAAACAACTACCAGAAAAGTCCTGCAGCCATCTTGAAGTTGGCAAACTCCTCGATAGATACTGGGTCCGCAGAACGTCCACCAATCTTCTCATCTGACCGGAGAACGGCATTAAAGTCACCCCCTACTACCCATGGGTAAGAATGAGATCCCTGCAACTGAGACAGCCGATCCCAGAGTAGACGCCTGCCCTCCTTCGTATTGTCACCATGTACAACTGTGAACATCGCTTCTGAAGGTAACATCTATGCGACACAGTAACTGATACTGCTTGATCAAATGAATCTCGAAGTAATATGTCACAGTCAACCTTGGCCAAAACCCAAATATTACCACGCTCATTCGAGAAAGCAGTTGTAAAGCCAAGTTTAACCTTATAAGAAGCTAACTGGCTAACATCTACCTTCGGCTCAATGATAGCAAGAAAAACAACTTTATGTAATCTAACAAGAGACTTAATTCTTTTAAGAGTCATTTTGTTAGCTACTCCCCTCACATTCCATAGAAGGATGTTAAACATTGGGTGATTGGAGTTTACTTGAGGATTGTGCGAGGGCTTGTTGACGAGTGACACGATCGGAAGGCTCCACCGTCTTCTTGGTCTTCTTCCTCCTTTGGACAGATGTGATGATCTCGGTTTGAGGTTCACCTCCAGGGTCATCTTCACTGTCTCCATCCTCCAGCTGGAGTTCCTCTCTCTCGACTTCATCAGCCCAGCTTCGTGGCGGAACACTCAGTTCTCCCTCCTCACGCTGATCTGGATCGACAGTACACTGCACCGCAGTGTGAGGAAAGCTAGAAAACAAGATCCACTGGAACACCCTCCATCGGGGCAGCATCAGTAACCGCCATCTCCTTCTCTGCCATCTCCGAAGAGACTTGTGGATGTGAAACCATCACCTCCATCCTCGAAATCGGAGCAGGTGTGACCGGTTTGTCAGTTAAAACAGGAGGGTTTGAAGGAATTAATGGCACTTCAACAGTAGTGTTTGTTTTATCTGAATTAATGACTACCTCGGAAGAAGGGTTAGGGAGCTGACCCCCGTCATTATGGTGAGAACTTCCTTCATTGGTACGTTGCATAGCTTGAGTAACCACCAATTCAACCTGAGGGCGACACGTGTCCACCCCCGATGAAGGCTTCTCCACTGCATTAACCTCATGCAGAACTTCCTTGCCTTTATTCTTCATCTTACAATGATTAACCACATGTCCTTGGTGATGACAGTGCGAGCAGTACAAAGGAGTGTATTCAAATTCTAAGTTCTGCCAAAAACTTCTCCTACGGGGCAGATTTATCCGAATACGATGTTGTAAAGGTTTACTGGCATCAACTTCAACAAAAACTCTGGCACGACTGGGTCGTGAAAGATCAGACGTGGCTTTATCAATCTTCAACGGGGTACCAATCGCCGATGTGATAGCAAATAATGCTTCTTTATCATAAAGATGATGTAGAAGATCAGGGAGATCAACCCACACAGGCATGAGAGAAGATTCATAGGATGGCGAAAAATTAGGTTCCCACTTGAAAATCCGCATAGGGGCTCTTGACACAAACCACGTGTCCTTGGATCGCAGACGAAGATAATCTTCTTCAGCAGAAGGACGAATCAGGATATGTTTCCTGTCGATGACACCAGCCTTTATAGATCCTTGGAATTGAAACCCGGAGAGAGCTTTACGAATAACCTCAATCGACGGTTTGGAGTGGGAAAACTTCCCAATGAGGGCAAACCGGAGAGGATTTGACAGAACTTGTTCTTCTTCATCCGAGAAAGAGATCGATGGTGCCCCTTTGAAGGAAGAGATCGTTCGCGGCGGCAAGCGAGGCGGCTCTTCAGCCCGTCCCGCAACGACTGCTGCGAAGGACTTGGCCATGATGACGCCGGCCCGGCCAAGGGCCAAGCCGGAGCCAACGACGAAGACGACTACCAAGAGTTCAGGCGCGGCGCACTAGGGCAACGCGATCTCTCCATATATATCATATATATATATATATATATATATATATATATATATATATATATATATATATATATATATATATATATATATATATATAGATATATATATATATTTTATATATATACACATATACACCTATATATATATATATATATATATATATATATATATATATATATAAATGTATATATATATATATATATATATATATATATATATATATATATATATATATATATATATATATATAAAAAATATATATATATATATATATATATATATATATTTTATATATATATATATATATATATATATATATATATATATATATATATATATATATATATATATATATATATATATATATATATATATATATATATGTATATATATTTTTATATACCTATATATATATATATATATATATATATATATATATATATATATATATATATATATATATATATATATATATATATATATATATATATATGTATATATATTTTTATATACCTATATATATATATATATATATATATATATATATATATATATATATATATATATATATATATATATACACACACACACACATATATTATGATATATTCTTATAAATTATAAATCACAATATAACAATTAAATAATACAAATATAATCTTTAATTACAATATTGGAATCTTAATTTATATAGTAGGCTACATATTAAAATAAAATTAGATTATTATACACATATTTATTTATCTAAAGCCTAATTTTATATCAGGAGTATACTCATATATATGTACATGCACATACCTATATAGCCTACATAAATCCCAAAATACATGTTTAAGGAAAATTCACTATAATTATCAAATAAAACATTATTGATCTTTTTATATGGCAATTATTATGTATCTATATAAAAAAATTACTAGACCACCACATAAATTACGCAGTACGCACTTTCATACAATGCATCTATTGTCGTAAACGTCTTTGGTCCCTCTACAACATTACATGGGCCCGGGTTTGGTTCGGGTCAAGTCCGGACCAGTTTGGTACAACCGGGTCACTCAAACGTTAAATAATATTAATAATGAATAATTAAACTATTTATAATGGTCATGTCACAACTTGGCTTGGTTTTCTTAGTTAGAACATCACGATGGCTCGGCCTTCCCTACCAGGGCTAATACACTAGTCAAAGCACGCCACTACATTATCCGTACCATGATTTATAGTCACCTTGTACACAAATTTCTAACCATGACTAAAATCATCTTCCGTAGTAATTAAATAATTAATTATTGATAAAATCTACAAATCAGCATTTGAATAAAATAAGTAATAATAAAATATTTCGAATTTTTTGGGAAAGGGGGCTACAAACCTACCAACCTTAAAAATAATTTCGTCCTCGAAATTCTAATTCATAACTATTCCCTAAAATTCAAAAGAAGGTCTACCTCAACCTTAATCTCCTTAAATTTTAATTCCTCAAAATAGTTTATGAACCATTGACCTATTTGCTAGATTGGGCTACTCTAGTCCAGTCACCTGCTAAATCGAAGAACCATTCGTTTCTTAGAGGGGCTTGCAATCCGTGCAGTACAGAAGTTCTGTTCTCGAAATTAATCTAAACATGGTTCCATAATAGAATAAAATTTGAGAAATCAAGATTGTGATCTTTTCGTGGTTATTTCACTATTACCCATAAAATATTTAATGCCCCATGGACAAATCACTTGCTAGTTACTTATGCCCAAAATCATATAAAACTAGCAGGCCTCGCCGCTTCTTTGGCAGTTTCAAATCATGCTCATCATCTAGTCAACGTGATAGGCCATGGGCTGGTCAGTCCCAAAAACAACGTCTAACTAGGTGTCAGTTACCCCACCCTGGTAACCAAAGATATATAGTACTGGAGACTCCCGTTCATCGATTTGTAGTCTACAGAATTCTGCCAGAGAATGTGAAAGAAGCAACTTCAATCAGAAGGCGTTCTCTCAGATTTTTTTATGACACAGAAATAAAAATGCTATATCGACGATCCTACGACGGACTATTGCTACGCTGCCTATCAAATACAGAAGCCAAAGAAGCTCTATGCGAGGCTCACAATAGCATTTATGGGGCTCACCAACCTGGCCCGAAGTTGCAGGACCATCTCCGTCGGATGGGCTATTACTGGCCTATGATGGTAGTAGACGCTGTCGATTATGCAAAGAATTATAGGGCTTGTCAGATCCACGCAGGCTTCATACATCAACCATCCGAATTCTTGTACCCAACGGTGGCCTCTTGACCATTTAAAGCATGGAGAATGGACATCATTGGACCAATCACCCCACTGTCATCTAAGAGACACCGGTTTATACTTGTAATCACCAATTACTTCTCCAAGTGGGTAGAAACTGTTCCGCTTGCAGAGGTAAGGACATCAAACGTGATTAGTTTCCTAAAATATCATGTCATCTACCTTTTTGGACTGTCCCGAAGGATTGTTCATGACAATGATCCGTAGTTCGCAAGCCATGCTTTCTATCGATTCTGTGACAAAAATTAGATTCTGAATGTGGCTTCAACAACATACAACCCATCGGCTAACGGTCTGGCCAAAGCTTTTAACAAGACCATAATCAAGCTTCTCAAAAAGTTTGTGTCCTCAAATAAGCGCGACTGGAATGAAAAGCTGGGCGAATGCTTATGGGCATACCGTACTACAATTCAGACGGCTACAGAAAATATACCATTTTCTTTGGTCTACGGGTGCGAGACAGTTCTCCAATTAGAGACCCAGATCCCCTCACTTCGCGTGGCCCTTACTTTCCGATTGACGTTAGACGATAACTACCGTCGACAACGACAAGAACTAGAAGCCTTGGACGAGAAGCGTTTGTAAGCTCAACAAAGCATCGAGCTGTATCAAGCATGCATCTCTCGAGCATTCAATAAGAAATTCAAGCAGAGGACGTTCTAAGTAGGCGATCTCGTCTTGGTCATTCGTAGACCGATGGTCATGACTCACAAAACTGCCGACAAATTCCAGTCCAAATGGGAGGGCCCATTTGTCATCGAGTTCGTATTCTCCAACGGTGCATATCGGCTCGCAAAACAAAATGGAGACTTGTTAATGTGCCCATAAACGGCAAGTTCTTGAAAAAGTACTATACTTAAAAATATCCTCATACTTTTTTAACAACTAAATCTCCTAGACTATCGAGTTATGTACATCAGGTACCTCTGAACTTACACTCTACTAGCTCTGAGGGGATTTAGATCGCATCTCCCCGAGTGACAAGTCATGTATATTGATACCTCTGAACTTCCACTCTGATGCTTCACCCCGCCGGAGTCTACCAGGTTGTTTTTGTTGTCTCTGTGCAAACTTCCTGGTTTTGTTTGTCGTATATCACGTCCACATTACCTCTGATATAGATAATCTCCTAACTTAGCACGTGTACCCAATCCGGGATAAAATTACGGTGTTAAGGCCACAAAACCTATCACGTCCACATTACCTCTGTTAGGTTTTGTTTCAAATCTAATATTCGTACCACCAGTGCGCAAAAGGGTAATAGGTCCAAAAAAATTATTCAAATCTATAACCCACACCACCAGTGCACAAAAGGGTAATAGGTCCACAAAAATTATTCAAATCTATTACCCGTACCACCAGTGTGCAAAAGGGTAATAGGTCTACCAAAAATCAATCAACTCTATTACCTACACCACAAGTGCGCGAAAGGGTAATATGTCCACCAAAATATCATTCGAATCTATTACTCACACCACCAGTGCACAAATGGGTAACAGGTCCACAAAAATCCTTCAAATCTATTGCTCGTATCTCCAGATGCACAAAAGGGCAATAGGTCCAAACAAAAAAAAGTCCCCCAAGTAGGATGTCTTCTGCCAATCACAAATGTTGTATTAGGCCCTCTAGTACTAGCATTTCAGATAGCATAAGAAAAGAATGAAGATAATGTATCTTTTTATTTCAAGAAATGTTAACTACATTGGTGGTGCTACATCTCCAGCAACGAAAAAAGGAGAGAAAAGTCACTACTTATCAGCAACATATATTTTGGTGAGTATGTCCTCCGGCTGTGTTGTTGAGCATTCTATTTTCTGTTTAGCTCAACGTTCAGCTTCCTGGTCAGCTTTCAGCATCCTCAAGATGTGCATGATCCTGCCAGTTGTCCTCCACTTTTCTTAGCGTACCCTCCAGAGTAGTAGAGGCTCGTGTAACCTTTTCGGTCTCTTCGCAAATCATCTCTCTCTTTTGACGGGTAGCTTGGAGCTCAGTCTCCAGAGATGCCAGCTTAGCTTTGAGTTGGAGGATTTGCTCGTTAGTTTCGGCCATCAGACGAACTGCGGCCTCCTCACGAATCAGGCAAGCCTCTCCCTTCCGGTTCAGCTTGTCATACTTCAGAGAGAACTTTTGGAGGTATTTCTCCAGGTGGGTTTGGCCGTCTCCAGTACATCCTTCACCTTATTCACAGCCATTATGAGGAAGGCACGCTCATGTTCTACTGCAACGGGCACATCGACTTGCCATAGTTTTTGTAACTGGATTAGGTGCCGATCAACCTCTGCCAGTTTGTGCTCCAGAAGAACAGTCATCCCTTCTCCACCCGGGAGTGTCTTCAGTAATTCAATCTGGCCTTGAGCATAATGACAAGCCAAGATAAATGACGTCCCCCCTCAAAGCAGCTTCAACCCCCCATTTTAGATGACGGTAGAAGCTTTCGACTATATCTCTTGACGACTCGTCTAGGTTCTCCAAAGAGGAAGGCGTCGAAGGAATATCAGGCAAGGGAGCTGAAGGTGTCTGAAAAGAAGGCCCAGCGGAGGTTGACGACCCTATCAGAAGGGAAACAAACTCCGAGCACTGAGATTCCCTCACAGCGGCAATCGCCCCCTCTGCAGCTCGAAGGAGCTGAAGACTGGGCAGAGTAGAGAGTTCAATCTCCGGGGAAGGGGCAGCTTCAACCGACCCTGCATCTACCGATGCTGGCACAGGAATCACCGTCTATACCGCCGGCACTTCTGTCATAGGCAGCTCCGAACTCGTCCCGGCAGGGGCATCTCGATTTGAAGAAAAGAAGGTTCACTTCTTCTTTGTACAAGATCCTTCCCGATGTCTTCCACTATCTCCTCTTCCACGGCCATATCTACCATTGGCAATGAAGGAGCAGGGCCAATAGATCCAGAACAACCGACAATCAGCTTGACTCGATGGATATGGAGAAAGAGCGAATGAACCTCATTGTTGGTAAGAACATGATATAGCTTACCAGGTGAGGGCGACAGAGACTGTGGCTCGTTCAGGACAGTCATAATTCCTCCTACTGCCCCCATATCCTCCTCAACGGTGGTTTTCGAGCCGCCTGTATTTGCTACTCCAGCTCCGGTTGCCCCGTAAGAAGATGTAGATGGGTCAGTACCGACCAACTGAGACCCCGCAGTCCCAATATCCGGTTATATAAGGCTTGTACCTTCTCTGACCAGGGTGTCCATAGTTGAAGGAATCTCGGAAGCTGCATCGGGCTCTGGAGGGTTTATTTCTTCCAAAGCCTGTACAAAAAAGGGAGAACAATAAGATAATGTCCCAAATGTAACATGGTGGTCTGTCAGGATAAAATTTACCTCCGGGATGGTTTCAGCATCACTGTCTCCTTCCACAACGTCAGGCTCACGGTTCCTAATCGCAACCCGCTTCTGGGAACATGGCTTGTCAGTGACGGAGGGTCCACGCTTACTTCTCTTATGCGGAGGACACGACACAGGAGAAGGCAAGCGCATCGCCAAAGTACTCGTAGGGAGTGGCGGATCATCGTATTCGTCCTCCTCTTCCGCATTAGTAGAATCGGAGTCAGAGACTTCAATGGCCTTCGCCTTCCCAGCCCTGTTCCTCTTTTTGGGCTCGTCGCATTTTTCTTGAAACTTGGTACCGGTAATGAAACTGGTACTTACATCAAAGTCACGGGGAGGCCCATTCACGGTGATATGGTGGAGGGCAACATTTTACGAGATGCGCCCCGAGCCCCCGATGTCGGGTAGACAGAAGCTGGTTTGGGTACGGACGACACTGTAGTAATGCTAGGCCAGGATGCCATTCAGGACGCTGCCCTTATAACCCATGCAGGGACTAGGGTTGTCCAAAAACAACTGGCAGTACCCGAATTGTCGAGAGTATCGGCTGGGTAGGTAAGGTTCCAAGAAAACGACGTTGTGGTTGCGGTACACTAGATGTGCAGGGCGGATATTCCGCAACCAATGGAACATCTTCTCGGATAGGATCTGGGGTGCGATACCGCTATCAAAATAAAAGTGCCTCATTTCCTCGTCGGTGAAAGGCGAGACTGACACAAAAAAGGAGTAGTTGTCCACCCGTGCTAGCGCAGCTCGGCAGTTGAGTATGGTTGAACAGGTCTAGGGCATATCATGGTACTGGCAGATGAACGCATTGCCGGCCGTCACGTTCCCCTCGGGTCCAAGCCGCATCAGAGAGGAGCAGTGCATAGCAGCCACCCCATCAGGTAATGGTCAGGCAGCTCGATTCAGTTGAAATCCTTCCTAACGTCATGAGCTATGGCTTTGGCCGTAAAGATACGAAGGCCTCGATAAATGTTGCACACCATGGCTAGGAGTAGAGCTAGCCTGCCTCCAAAGACTAGCTTGACAGCAGGAAGGATTAGGTTACGGCTGATTCTCTCAATAGAACCAGAACCCCCCAAGACCACACAGGTCCTCAACCATATCGTCAGAAACCTAGCAAAGATGGCCTTATTGGATAAGAGTTGGGTATCTTGATAAAAATAACCGAAGGTGTCGGTCTGGCTTCCGAATCTGTCACCAGAAGCTTTGCTCCTCTTGGTGCTTTGAACCTGTGTAACCAGCTTTTCTTCAGTCTGAGGGCTCCGAGGGATAACTAGTGCTGAGGCCTCAAGGTTGAACAGATAACTAATCCAAGCCTTGGTGTGACGAAGGTTCCCTTCAGAGCTGTCATCCCTCTTCTTCGATATTTGCTGACAAGTGCTATGATGACATCGCTCTTTCTAATAAACGACAAGGAACCCGGGGAACCGCTGCTCTAACTCCCTAAAATCCTCATTCGTGGGACTAGACTCCTCGTAAACTTCGTCTTTCCAGGGCAACTTGGAGACGTCATGCATCTCATGGAGAGTGAGCCCCATCTCCCCAGCAGGTGTAAAAAAGGTCCCCGTACGACGGTTGTACATCTCGAGGAGTGCTATAAACAGCCTTGTATTCATAGGAAGATCGTAGAAAGTGCCCCTTATGGCATAGTAGAGGCTGAGCTGCTGCAAAGTATTCTGATACACGTCAGAATCCAGGATGTCAAGTTGGATACAATTCACCATCGAGTCTGCCCATGGGATATGATCCTTTGCGAGTAATCTGGTTCAAGAAGGTGTCAGCTTCAGAGAAGCGGTTATTGGGCCTCAGCTCATTTATGAAACTGTCAGAGGCTAGTCCGACAACAGAATAACTGACTGACACCTTGGTCACAACCGCCGATCGCACCCGTCTATTATAATGGATATTGCCTATAAAGACTCCATGTCGATCCTGAGTTATGGGATCCGTCATTCGCCTCTCGATAGGCACCATGTTAAAGCCTGATAGGGAGAAATGGCGTTCCATATGAGGAAGGTGAACCGCTATTCCATTGGAAGTAAAATTCTAGCTCTTAGATAGCTCTAGTATACTTGGGTTCGAGACAGTAAGAGCATCTCCAAATAAGAACGCAGGCTTCAGATGAGTGTCTCCCACTTTTCCAAAATTCATCATGTTGAGTAAGTAGAAGAATGATTGGCCCGTGATCTCCCTTAACCTAGCCTCAGGTTGAACTCGAGTAATCTGAGTCGACACACGTTCGACTATCTGGTCATATCTCACACACAAAGCAGACTGGGCATACCCTATCAAGAGCTCTCCCGATGGAGATACAGGCAAGTTCACTGCAAGGGACAAAGAAGAATTATAGTTAGAAGAAAACAATGTTCATTCTTCAACTATGCAGCCTAGTCAAACAGAACCTATGCGGCCTAGTTATGAGGGATACGCATGCGACATAAATACGGCCTAGTCAGGTAGAGCTTATACGGTTCAACCTATGCAGCCTAGTCAAACAGAAGATGCATATACGGCCTAGTCAGGTAGAGCTTATACGGTTCAGTTATGTGACGTGCATGCGGCTCATTCATGAGGAGCTTATGCGATTCAGTTATGAAACGTGCATGTGGCTCAGCCATGAGGAACTTATGCGGTTCAGTTATCCAATGCTTATGCGGCTCAGCCATAAGGGGCTTATGCGGTTCATTTATGAGACGTGCATGCGGCTCAGTCATGAGGCACTTATGCGGTTCAGTTATGAAATACTTATACGGCTCGGTCATAAGGCATCCATGCAGTTTAGTTATGTGGCGTTCATGCGGCTCTGTCATGAGGCATCCATACGGTTCAATGACGCTTATACGGCTTAGTCCATATGGCCCCATCACACAGAGCGCATGCGGTCCAGCGAGATAGGACACGCACCGATTATGCCAGAGCATAGAGGTGATTGTCACGACCCACACCCACCGTGAGGGTACGAGTACGTAACAGCGCCCAGCCTACGCTGAAGTGTCGGCGGTAGAATACTGTTCTAGGTCATGAACTATACTAACACAATATAGAATAATCTCCAACTGGAGGCTAATCACAGAAGGTACAACTCAATCACAACTAGAGATAGAATATGGCACGATAAAATAGATAAAAAAATCCTCAACTGAGGTACAATAGAAAAGAAACAACAAGTCTTAACATCTCAAATTATACAACTCTGAAAATAAGGACAACAACTAAACATAAAAAAGAAACAATCTAGACTATCTAAACTATGCAAGGGTATCATCCTCAACAGCTGCCTGAACCTCCCCAGGGGTCCAGGTCACGAGTGTCATCTAGGCAAGCTCCAAAGTAAGGGGTGCAGGGTTCCTCATCATCCTTTATAAAATTTCCAACAGGTCTAGTCAGGACGGGAGCGAGCATAATACATCTTACGCAAATCATAACAGGTTAGAGAATATAAACATGTAAGAGAGTACGATACATAAAACTGAAAAAAGTACATGATGTAAACAGGAAGAGAACTGTAATAGAAATATCTACTATAAGTAGAGAGCTACCAGTGACTAGTGATTTAGAGTACAAAGTCGACATGTGAACGGCTAGATTTGTACATGACTATACTAAAGAGGCGCACATGGCTATACTACTTTGGAATTGTTCACATGACTATTTATACTCCTCCATACCCCAATCAATGCACAAGGATCCAAACAAGTTATGTTACGTACATGGTTTTCACATGAAGCCCATAAATGGGTGCACATGAAGTATACATGAGAGCTCATACATGAGTGCACATGAAGTTCACATGGGGGGGCCCATAAATGGGTGCACATGAAATTCACATGAAGGCTCATAAATGAGTGTACATGCAATATAGGTTATATATGAGATACATGGGAAATATGACCGATTCATGAGAGCACATGAGAGTACACGAGCATGCATGAACGAGCATGAAGCACATGAGAAACATGAATAACATGAGAGCGAAGAATACATGATGTATACGAAACACATGACATAATGTATCCGATGCTCCCGAAGGGAATAACATCTCAATGTAGGGATCCATATAGTACCAATCCGTGATAATATCATGACAGCATCAAATAAGGTAAACTAGAGCAGGAATATAATTCTAAGCAAGTTATAAAATAATCAGAGAATGTACTCGCCTGGTATCTGAATGTCTGAAGTAAATGTATTGTCCGAGATGAGGTACCTGACTCCTAGTTGGAGCAATACAAGTCAAGATGTATAAAGCGGTAATAAATATAATCTATAATGCGTCTGCATGCTGTCTAGGTCAAACTAAGCTAAAGTCAACTCTGTGTCAACTCTGTGTCAACTATGGGTCAACATCTAGTCAAACTAGGTCAATCTTAGTCCAGTCAAGTCTCACTAGGCCTAACCAAGCCTAGGCTAACAACCAAGCACACTCACAAGTCACAGAGAACACATATACCATATATAGAAGTATATATTCATCTATGCATTCATATTTCACCCATACACGCTTGTATTTATTTAGATATAATCATGCATATAACATTGTATCTACCTTGCATCATACACTTTTCATTACACCATGTTCCATTGCAATCTATTACCTATATGCATATATTCATCACAATATATGCATATATGAAGGCAGCTACCTTTCATTCATATTTCATATATACATAGATACATATATTTATGTATTCGTACATAGATATATAGGTACATAGATATATTCATAGGCACATACCCACAAAGGTATATAGATAGGTTTATACATAGAAGCATATATATATATATATATATATATATATATATATCACCCTCCCCAACCTCCCCCTGGTCTGCTTCCCCGCAGCCGCACTCAAACGTATCGCCAGCTCCTTCGGGACCTTGGTTGCCATTGCGAAAGAAACTCGCAACCTCTCCAAGTGCAACTACGCGAAGATCTGCGTGGAGTTAGACCTTTCAAACGACCCACCCAAACTCATAGAGATTGAGCTCGGAGACACATCCCACAGTCAGGAGCTGATTTACGACAACAACATTATCTTCTGTAAACACTGTCAGATGAGTGGACATCTCATGCAGCACTGCTTCCGCGCCCATCCCGAACTTAAGAAGAATATCCCGCGCGCCCCTCGGACGACCAATGCTCAAAATCACCCCGTCCCCTATACCCACATTTCGAATCCCGTTCCACCCCTTCAGAGCGATGGTCAGACTCCCCCCACCCCCCGACGAATGCCACTACCAGTCGGGCTATCGTCCCTTTTAATCCCTCCTCCCTCGCCCTTCACAATTCGTTCACTCTCCTCTCAGGCACCACCCTCGATGAAGCTCCTAGAGACCTCTGCATTCCCCTTCTCATCACCGACGGTCAACAAGATTCTCCCAAGAACAGCGGGCACCCAAGTACCGATCACCCCCAGACCATCCAAACTCAACCTGTGATCACCTTACCTCCCTCCCTAGAGGCCCACCATCCCACCATACATCCAAATAACTGCTCACTACAACCAGAAAAGGTCTCGTCGGTTAGCAGCTCAGAGCAGTTCGAGGATATTCGGACAGACCCAGAACCTCCTACTCCCACAGAAGGCGCTCTGACCTCTCACACCCACATCCTAACCGGCAGATTCTGGCAGGCGAAGGAAGCAGAGTTTCTAGATCGTAACAACCCCTTTTGCGCTCTGGAAGATCAGAACCAAGATTCTCTCATCGACGCGGTCACTGAAGAGAGCAGTGATCAAGATCGGCCAACCATCGAATCAGGAAGTAACGGACACACTTCCGTACCAACCAAGAGAAATACTTCCAAAAAGCACAAAAACAAACAAAAGCAGATGACGGCTAGGACTACCAGGTCCATCTCGAAGCTCAACCATCCTCCCCCCTTCTCCATCTGATGATTAACATCATCTTCTGGAATGTCAGAGGGCTCGAGAACAAATCGACCATGAACAGAATTCTCAGTCTCAAGAAGATTCACCGTATTAACCTCCTTATCATTATCGAACCTAAAATCCTGTAAAAAAGACTTAAAGCCACTCAACTTAAGTTAGGCTTCCCGTAAGCTATCGCGGGCGGGAACGACATCTGGATTTTTCTTGCTCAAGACTTCCAATTTGGCACTATCCAAGATTTCCCCCAAGCTCTCACTTGCTGGGTTGAACACCCGGATCTCAAGTCACGCTCCGTCATCTCCGCTGTTCATGGCAGTTACGACATCCCCATGCGCCGTCAGCTATGGGCAGACCTCTTGAGGACTTTCCCGCTGGGTCTGCCGTGGCTTTGCATTAGAGATTTCAACACGGTTGTCTGCATCGATGAGAAGTTCGGCGGACGGCCCCCCTCCAAGCAAGCTATGGATGATTTCAATAACTTTACCTTTCACGGGAACCTCTCCTCCATCCCCTTCCTAGGCAGCGCTTTCACCTGGTGCAACATGCAAAAAGGCCGCAGGCGTCAATATTCCCGTCTTGATCGGGCGCTGATCAACGACGGATGGTCCGACATGGGACTGATCACCAATCTTTCATACCTCAACCACACCGAATCGGATCATTCCCCCTACTTGTTCAAATCAGAAGCAATCAATCCGGGAACAAGAAAGCTTTCCGCTTCCTCAACTTTTGGCGACATCACCCTCAATTTCAGAACATTGTTGCTTCGGCCTGGAGTTCCGTCTCGAACATTAATCCCATGACAGGGATGGCGTCCAAGCTTAAAGACACCCGCAAGGCTCTATCGGCATGGAGCAAAGAGGCTTACGGAGACATCTTTCAGGCCATTCGCGAGGCGGAGGATGACGTCACTCGTACGGAGTCTACTTTTACCATCTCCAACTCCCCGGAGAACCGCTCATCCCTAAACCTAGCCAGAGCTATTCTTAAATCTAGGCTGAAAGTGGAGAATGAATTCTGGAAGCAAAAGGCCAGACTGACCTGGGACACCGTTGGTGACCGCAACTCAAAGTTCTTTCATGCTTGTGTCAAAGGCCACAGGAACAAATTAAAATTACACAGGATCCTTGACGACAATGGCAACCCTATCGAAGACCAGGCCGAGACCCAGGTCACTGCCGTTAACTTCTTCTCCAGCCTATTCACCAAGGAGCGGGTCGTTAGAGACGAGACCCTTTTGTCGGTCATCCCCTCCCTTATCTCCGAGCATGACAACGTGACTTTGTTGGCTGCTATTGATGAGGAGGAAGTCAAAGCTGCGGTCTGGTCCATTAACGAGCACAGTGCCCCGGGGCCTGACGACTTCAACGGCGTCTTCTTCAGAGACGGTTGGGATATCATTAAAAAGGACCTTGTCGAAGTCACTATTGCCTTCCTTCAAGGGGCAAATACCCTAACTCCATCTCCTGCGCCAACATCATCCTTATCCCCAAAAAAGACAATCCGGAATCTTTCAAAGACTTTCGCCCGATCAGCCTCTGCACCTTTACCAACAAGATTATATCCAAGATCATCGCCAATCGGATGTCTGATCTCCTTCCCAAGATCATTTCCGAGGAGCAGAGCGGGTTTGTTAGAGGCCGCAATATTACAGACAATATCCTTCTTGCGCAAGAGATGATCACGTGCATGAAGTTCCCATCGAGGGGGGGAACGTCGCCATCAAACTGGACATAAAAAAAGCATATGATCGCCTAGACTAGCAATTCATGATCTGGGTGCTCAGGGCCTTTGGCTTCTCCGAAACTTGGATTGACATCGTCTTCAGATCTATCAACAACGCGTGGTTATCCACCGTGATCAACGGCCAGGCGGCGGGCTTCTTCCGTTCTACCCGCGGGGTGAGACAGGGAGACCCGCTCTCCTCTACCATTTTCGTCATTGCGGCCGAAGCTCTCAGCAGAAGCCTCAACAGCATGCCCGGCATGCCCGGTTTCAATCACTTCCACACAACCACCGGTTGCCCTCTTATCACTCACCTGGCTTACACGGACGATATCCTCATCTTCTCCTCTGGAGACAGCGGTTCGATTGAGGTCGTTTTGAGCACGATTGCCAGATACACTAGATGCTCGGGTCAGCGAGTTAACAACAACAAGAGCGTCATTTATACTCATCACGAAGCAGACAGAACACACTCTACCCTGCTCGGCAACAAGACTTCTTTCAGAACGGCATACCCCCCCTTCAATTACCTCGGCTGCCTGCTGGTGTACGGCAGGGCCAACTTCGGCATATACGACCACCTTGCAGACAAGATCCGCAAACTCATCTCCGGTTGGCACAACGCTACCCTTTCTCCGGGAGGTAAAACGATTCTCATTAAACACGTTTTATCGTCCATCCCGATGTACATTCTGGCCGTCTGCTCCCCCCTAAGAAGGTGCTCCTTTCACTCGAATCTTTTTTTGCCAAGTTCTTCTGGGGTCAGAGCGACGGCATAGACAAACACCACTGGGCAGGTTGGAAGACGATGGCTAAACCCACAGATGATGGTGGTCTAGGCTTCTGTAGACTCGCCCACATCGTGGATGCTTGCTCCTTAAAACTTTGGTGGAAGTTACGCACCGAGACCTCCTTATGGATGAGGTTCATGAGAGCTAGATACTCCAGATTCTCCTATATTTTGAAAGCGAACACTAACAACAGATCCTCGTCTTCTTGGCGCCGTATCACTCGGGGCCGCAAAACCGCTGAACCTCTGATCCGCCTCCAGTTGGAGGAAGACAGCTCCCTGGCATGTCAGAAGAGGTGGTTAGGAGCAGATATCATTCAGCCCAACATTCTTACTCCTCAAGGGTGCACCATCAGAGACCTTTGGGAGGGCAGTCCCGATTGGAATTGGAAGAAGGTCAGAGATTGGCTTGGTCATTCGGCAGCCACCAGGCTTCGTGCTGCAAATTTGCGTATCATCGACACACCCGACACATGGAGATGGTCCCCTAACCCTTGCGGGACATTCAGTTTGGCTTCCGCCAGACGTATTGCCAGCGGCAGCGGGACGCCGAATACGGTGTACGTATTATTTTGGCAGGCTTGCATCCCCATCAAATGGTCCATCCTCATCTGGCGTGCTCTTCGCCGCAAGATTCCGACGGACGACATCATCAGTTCTTGGTGTTTCAGCCTCGCATCCAGATGCCACTGCTGCAATGAGCCCAATTTCGAATCCGCAGATCACGTCCTTCTTTCGGGGGAGCTGGCCGCAGGCACTTGGGCCCAACTTCATCAGAGGCTTAATATGGATCAACCGACCGGGGGCTTCTACGATATCTTGCCCTCCTGGTCCTGTTCCTACGGGCATCAGATCGTAGCGGCCGCTGGAATTTGGGTTCTTTGGAAGAACAAGAACAAGTTCCGTTACGAAGGACAACAACTTTCTACTCCTCAACTGTTCAGAGAGGTCATCAGACAATGCTTCAAAGTGAGGAGGCGCTGTTCCCATGTCTCCAACTTGTTCTGGGAGACCCTGGCCTAGGCCGCTTCTTCCCCTTCTTGTTGGGTTGCGTGTGCACTCCGCGACTCTTGTATTCGGTTTTTGGTCACCTCCGCGCGCTTACTTGTATAGGCTTCGGCATTTTGCGCCTATGTTATCAATAAAAGCTTAATTTCAATATATATATATATATATATATATATATATATATATATATATATATATATATATATTTCGATAGATACATAGAGAGGCACATATTTACATACATTATATTCATAGCCTACATACATATATATTTACATAGATATAGAGAGAGGGTTAAGGGGCTGTCAATAGGTGTAAATAGGATTGGAATTTGGCAGCCATATAGGCTTATATAGGACAGCCATCATGGCTTGTTAAGGGGCATGAATGGGGTAAATTTGCTGCTGTTACGGGACAGCTTAATGGCTGCTTTGGGGGCTTGGTTTAGGACTGCCTATAGGGCTATGTTTGGGACTGAATATAGGCTATTATTGGACTAGTTTAGAGACATGTTATGGGGCTGTTTCAAGGCTGAATGGAAGCTAATAAGGACTGGGTTAGGATAGCTTGTATAGCTAGTTGTAGGGACTGTATTAGACTGGTATGGGGTGGCCAATAGGGTCTGGTTTGTGAGGCAGTGGTGTCAAACATGTATGTGTGTGTATGTAGGAATAGGAGAACACCATGTTCTCAGGTTTTTACAATTGTGTGTGTGTGTGTGATAGTGTAGGAAGAACAGGGTGTCAATGTATGGCAAAAAGGAATAGGTGTATTCAAGGAAAGGGCTACATGTTTTCAGTTAGTAGGGTTTAGTGTCTAGCAATGTATTCCCAGGTTCAAAATATTTTCAGAAAACATAGGGAATGTGTCAAGTGATTCAAATATATGTGTGTGACATGTAAAGGGTGTACATGGATGTAGAGTGTCAGGTTTCAGGTAGTAGTGAAATAATGTGTGAACATGCTCAGATTAACATGGTAGTTTAGATAGGGTGAGTGTAATACCTATTTGTATACATACAAACAATCAATTTGAAACAAAACTCAAAACCAATTGAAGATCACACCATGAACCCAATATCAGTTTTAATCAAAACATTCAACCCAAGCTATCCTTGAGTATCAATAAAAATATGACAGTTTTCGGAAAAAGGAATTCGACCCAATGCAAAAACCAATATCATTGAGCCCTAGGTTAACTAACATCTACACATCATCCTATTAACCATGTTAGCTAACTGGGTATGGGAACCCAGTGTACAATCTCAGAATAAACAGTGAATAGTGTGTGTTCATGTCCTGTGTGTTGGTGTGAGTGTGGACAGCATAGGCTAGGGGGTTTACCAGGTTGCAGGTGAATCAAACCACGACTAAACTGATTAAAATTAGTAGGAAAAACATAACTCAGGAAAATACAACCCAGCCCAAAGTGTTCTCAGGTTTAGAAACCCAATTCAGTGATACACAAGTTCACAGCTTTAATCCATTCAACAGTCAACCACCAATTTCCACATTCGAATCCCATTCCTCAAACAAATCAAAAACCAAACTCTCAGCAACCTAATACATATGTAAGGAGTCTAGATTAACCATTTAACAGTATTTTAAACAGGAAATTTGCAATTTAAACTCAGGAACAAACAGTTCAGTTAAGGGGGTATTAGTACAAAATAGGAATCAATGATTCGACCCTAAATTCTATCACAAAAATCACAAAAAATGGTTGTTAAATAGTGTAGCATGTGTACATGTGTTATATAGGTCATTCATGTCCCAGAACTGGACACGAATCGTGTCCAAACTATTACACGAACATAGACTCAAAATTGTGTACCAACAGTGTCGTGTACGCGTGCACGCGAGTCGAACACATGACACAGGCCACGTGGGGACATGTGGCCGTGCACACGTATAGCCCACGTGTAGGGCTACACAGTCGACACCCTGTACCTTGTCCACGTCACGTGTTGTGTCGTGTCTAGCCACGTATCAGTGGCAAAATTTCGTGTGACTGCACAGTGCGTCCGACAATGTCGAATCCGTGTGGCTCAGATTTCTCCCAAACCACACCATGATATCCCACAAAATTTTATGGGCCTCGTGTTAGTCACCCAAGTAGTCTCCATGTCTATTTTTGTGTCGTGAAGTGGCGTGTCCAGTGCGTACCAGGACACGGGCAGCAGGGCACTCAAACGAGCCCCGTGCTGCGTGTCCAAGCAAAAAATCTGACACAATATGACACGAAATGCAAATCATCCTTCACAGAAGTTATTAAACACACTAGATCTAGGGATCCATGTAATCAAAATTTAAAAATACGAAAAATAAATCCTTTGTGACATTTTAACAAACACCTATACACACATCATGATACGTGTCTGATACGGGCACCAAACGGACACGAACTCCACCCAAATTTTGGGGACAGCTAGAGGACTCCTAGATCTAGCCCTAAAGGCAAAGAAAACAAAATATTAATGAAATTTAAAGGGTTTTACCTCTATGTGCAAAAATCTTGAAAAAGCTTCAAATGGAGGATTCTTCCTTGCTAGCCAAATGCTTCCAAATTGTCCCAAAGCTGGGATTGAACTCTAAAATCAGAAAATAGGAGAGTATTAGGCTCTAATGCAAGAAACTAGAGTGGAAAAGGATTCAAAATGAATAATTTATGGGTTTGGGAAGAATGGACAAACCTCTTTCTTCAAAACTTGGAGAAATAAATAAAAGAGGCAAGAAAAAATAGAAGAGACATTAAATAGGGGTTTGAAACCCTAGGTTGGCTGCCATGGGTGGGCTTGTTAGGGTTTGGGCTTAAGTCATGGGCCAATGGTTCAATTTCATAAGTCATGAATTAGAAAATCACAAAGTCATAAAGTTAAGTCATGAACCCATTCCACTTAAACTTAATCTTCATATTCCAGAACTAATTCCTAATGACTAAAATAGGTTAACCTAGGTTATACTAGGGTCACCATGGCTAGGGTTGGCTTCTAGGCTAGTCTAAAAGTCTCAAACTAGTTAAAGCCCAACTAGGAATTCACCAATTCAATAAATCATCAAATAATTCAATTATGTCAAAATGACCAAATTATCCCTAGACTAATAATGATAATTGAAACACCCTAATCACATGGCTAGGCTTTAGGTCAACCAGTCTCCAAGGTTACACTATCAAAACATCAAAATCATAAGTCATGGTTTAAAATAGTTTTAAATGATTAAAAATTATCAAAAATCATATCATGATTTAAATATCATTATTAAAAGACTAAAATTACAAAATTACCCTCCCCTGAAAAACTGGGTGTTACAGTGATACATGACAAGCCTGCGCATAAAGCATGCGTCATGGCCATTCAAATTCAAGTCGTCATTCTCCTATCGTCCTTACCCTTAATGGATGGTTACACGTCATGATGAATGGGAGGAGAGTCTGCAGCTCTCGACAGATAGGCGGGTCCCTTCCCTTTGGCCGCAGTGCCGGTCGATTTGGAAGCTTTTGGAGCCATGGATGATAGGAACAAAAAGGACGACGATGATGATGAAGACGAAGGAGAAGAAGTTGAAAGAGAAAATTCTCTCTCTACCATATGACCCATATTTATAGGTCTTCAAAAGCGCATAAACCGATAGACGCCACTTCGATTCTCGTATCCATTAAAAGATAATGATGACCCTTGGGATTCTATCCTTTATAACCGAAAAGGTAGCCCAAAATATAAAACCAAATTAGAGCATTAAATACAGTAGTGACAGTTGGACAACCTGGATGGGATCTCCCTGCGACTCAAAATTTCCCTGCAGCACGAAGTCTCCCCGCGGCTCAAAATTTCTTTACAGCACGAAGTCCCCTGCGGCTCAAAATTTCCCTGCGGCTCGAAATCTCCCCTTGGCTCAAAGCCTCCCTGCGGCTTGACATATCTCCTTGCTTCTTATTCAAAGTATTCCAAATTTGCAATTTAAAAACTTTGAAGTGGGACTGTAAAAGCATGGAAAATATGGGGTTCATGCGGATCACATTTACAGAGCTAACCGCATGAGTACTTTGGTCCAAATTGGTCCGCATAAGGAAAAGCCGTATGACAGACTCGATATGCCCATGTAGCCCATCTTTACTGTCTCTGATTATATTAAAAAAATGACCAAACTGATTTGGGCCGCAGAAGGAACAGCTGCTTATGCGGCCAAGCTGATCATCCACCGAAGCCCCTCTGACAAAGCTGACAAACTCTGATAAAGCTAATAACTCTGTCAAAATTGACAACTCTGACACATCCTGACAAAAAGAAGATAAGACGTGACGTTTCAAAAAAGACAAAAAAAATGTCATATCACCAGACATAGGGCCCACGTGCCTGAACATAGGGCACACGCAAGTCATGAGGCCAGGAGGACTGCGACCTGAGTCGCATAAGCCTTATGTGGCTCAATCTATACGGCCTAAAAAGTCTCCAAACTTTATGCGGCTAAGAGTGACTGCGACCTGAGCCACATGAGCCTTATGCAGCCCAGAATACAGGATATATGCGGTTCAAAAGTCTCCAAGCTGCATGCGGACTGATGGCACTACTGGAGGGACACGTGGCTAAGGGAGACTGCGACCTGAGCCGCATGAGTCTTATACGGCCCAGATGGCCGAGAACTAAGACCTATGCGGCCCAAAATGATCCAAGCAGATTGATTCTATTCTGCAATAGGACACATGGCAAGTTGACCAAGTCTCAACCACCCAGATGTGCTGCAAAAAAAATCTCAACAAATCACCAGCTGGCAGCCAAAGAGTGAGTCTTCGTGTGTTGTTGTATCTACGTAGCCACTTGGCTATCTATGCGGCTCAAAATATCTATCACTATAAATAGCAGGGTACCACACCTATGCAAAAGCCTGGTAATTTTTTAAAAAAACAAAGAGAGTTTCTGATAGTCGAAGGCGTAAGGCAGAGTTCCTACACTTCTCCCGAGCCTCCACCGTCACCCCCCAGAATCAAAACAAATTACACTTAGATTGTTTCCTAGGATTTCATTCTAGGCTCTCTGTTGTACTTTCAAAGTTTGCAATCAATTAATTGTTCCTCTGTAGTTCTTGTGTTGATAATCGATGGCAAACAATATGTATAAAAAATAATTATGATGGTTTACTCTGGAGGTGGGGTGCTAAGATCTGTAATCCGCTTCTTCAAATTCTTAGCTTTTTCTGTACAAAAATCTAGCACTCATTGTCTAGCCTAGGCCCGTCCAGACTCATGGTCGAAAGGGTGCAAAGCAGCTGCCCGACGTGCCAATTCTTCGTTCTAGACTTGAACAAACTCGTCTTTCTAATGCTTCAAAAGATCCAACTAGCCTGCAGCAGTTTGACGCAGTTGGGCTTCTTCTTCTACATGCTGTTTAGCTGTCACGAGCTGTTCCTAGAACCGAGCAATCTCAATTTCCAGATCATGAACTTCCTTTTCTTTCTTTGTAGATGCAACTGTATGATGCTCAAAATTAGAGGCCGCTTCAGTAATATGGGTATCTATCTCCGCAGAGCATAGTGTGAAAGCCATCACGAAAGCTTCGAAATTAGCTCAGTTCGTTTCAGCTTCACAAGCCATGGCTTCACATTCTGTATCTACGAACGGCTGAATATTCCCTCTTTTAAGATCATTGTAGGCCTTAATGGATTCTTCAAGCTCGGCCAATACATGTTCTAAATAGGTGGCCTAATCTTCATCTCCCTGAGTGCAGATACCTCCGATTAAAAAGGATGAAGGTTTCTGATTGTGACAAAAGGAACATCATCCTTCTCCATTACCCTTTGAACCAGAGGCCTCAGAGATGTATAAAAGACTTTGGTAAAAGAAGCCACAATAAATCTGTTAGTCACTAGAGCGCTTGGAGTGGCCACTACTTCCATCCGAGTTTCTACTACCGCAACAGTTGGAAGTACTCTAGATTGTGCATCAGAAGATGCAAATTTGGGTATCACGCCCCAGTACCGAAATACGGGGACGGACTAGGCCAGCTACTCCATATGAGGTACGTAACGTCATACGGCGATCGTGGCTGTCGAGAGACTAGGGGGTACATGCTACAATCAAGTCTCCTATGGTCCCACAGAGTTCTATGTCTCAATCAATCAAATCATATCAGCAAATAGATGAACATTAAAGATAAAGCAGTAAGGCATCCCTGACGCTTCATCAAAATGATCATGAGAGACTAGCTTTATAATTTAGCTATCTCAGAGAGTCAGGGGTACAAAATTATACACAGCTGCAGTCTGTTTAATTACAATTATGTACCGATACAAAATATCGAGTAATCCGGCTAACAGGTGCCGGTGGCTAAACGCCGCAAAAGTATAAGCAGGAGTGGTGGAGAAGAAACCCACTCGAGTCCCCGAACTGCCATGCTCCTAGTATGCACCATGGATGTCAGGGAGGAAGATCGTGTCCTCAGGCTCTGCTACGGAATCTGGCCAAACAAAACCAGCGGGGTCAGCCCCGAATAGCAAGTACCGCCAAAGGGGCACAAGAGTTAAGATAAAACCCAGTTATAATGATAAGAATAAAGCTTATGCTGCGGCTATAGGGTAGCGCTACATCGTCGGACCCATCTGGCACCCTTACAACCAAACAAGGACAAAAGGTGCCACATGGAGCCGGGACGCGTCGCACTCTATGACCTTCACATAAGTTTACAGATATAAGTAAGAAGATCTCCTGGTCGTGACTTCGGTCGACAGACCATCGCAGCACGATAACCAACCCAACAATCAAACAAGAACATGGGTTGGATCACGTACCGCGGTGGGCCATGTTCCTTAGTCATTCACAGGAGTAACACATCACAATCAAATTAAGGCTTCCGTTCGTAACTTCGGTCCGCAGCCTGTCATAGTACGATAACCAACCCAACAATCAAACAAGAACATGGGTTGGATCACGCACCATAACAGTCCGCTTTCCTCAGTTACTCGCGGAAGGTAAAAGAAAAATACAAGCAAGTCATTTTCACGGCCAGTCAAGTCTACGAGTTTCTAGTATGGCGAGGTTATCCTCGCATTAATTATCAGAGTCCTCAGATCGTATCTTTCCAGCAAGGCTAGCCAACCCAGGGGTTCGCGTAGACAGGTATGATTTGAGCACAGGTCCCTCGTAAGGCTACCTTACTAAAACATATAATATGTAGCAGGAATTAATCGGATACAGTCATCCACTCGTTGCAGATGACACAGTATCCGTGGAGACCAGCCGGCGCGTCAAGACAATATCTCAAGGCGGCTGGTGTAACACGATCTCGGGATTTGCCCTTCCCATGCATCTAGTATATTTAGTTGCCTAATTTAGCCCTAGGTGAAACCTTGGATCCTCATGCTGTGGCCTGCATGATCATCCTCCTAGAATGTCGTACCGTAGTACGAGTACCCCAAGTGAGGATCCATGCCGATCAGTATGTCAACATGTTCTACCCTCCTTAGTGTATTACAACATTGCAATGCGCCACGTGGGATTACGAGTCATTTGTCAAGCATGAACGAGAACCGGGACATTCAGGCACATGTAGCGAGTAGGAACACTTTGTTCTCCAGGATCAGATTCATGCTCAGGACAAAAGGCGTAAGGATATATCGCATACACAAACCAATACATATATACGTATATAAGCCAGGGTAGCATAAAAAATGGAAAACCAGGGACAGGCTGACTAGGTACTAAGGCAAGGTCGGCCAACCAACGCGGGCGCGTCACCTCCATGGCGCGGGCGCGTGGCGGGCGAGGGCGCGGTCATGAGCGCGGACGGCCACACGGGCGCGGGAAAAACGGCCGGGCGTATGACGACCACGCAGGGCGCGGGAGACCACGCGGGCGCAGGGGCGCGGACCACGCAGGGCGCAGGCACCACGCAGGGCGCAGGAGACCACGCGGGCGCGGGCACCACGCAGGGCGCAGGAGACCACGCGGGCACCACGCAGGGCGCAGGAGACCACGCGTGCGCAGGCACCACGCAGGACGCAGGGGCGCGGACCACGCAGGACGCGGACACGCGAGGGCGCGGACTGGTGCTGGAACCACGCGGCGCGGGAGACCACGCGAGCGCAGGCACCACGCAGGGCGCAGGGGCGCGTCCTCCCATAAGCGCGGCGCGGGATACGCGCGCGCGGAGGGCGCGGACACAGGGGCGCGGGACCTTCCATAAGCGCGGTGCGGGATGCGCGCGCGCGGAGGGCGCGGACACAGGGCACTGTTCATCTTCTTCCCCTCAACTGAGAGGGAAGAACCATGAACCCTAAAGAAAAACTCCAAAAATCATAACTAAGTCAAATCTTAACCAAATTTCGATTTTCAAAGTTCAATCTTGAGTAAAATTCAATTCTCTACAACATAGAACCATTAAAACTTGAAAATGATGGAGTTTAGTAGATCAAAACCAAGGAAAACCGAAAATGTTTAAAACTTAGATCTATAAAAATTAAAGCTTCCAATCAGAAAATTTCGAGTTCTAATCTAGTAGAGAATGAGGAGAAGAACAAGTTTTGGTAAAAATTTTGAAGTAAAAATGAAAATGATGGATCTCTCCCTTGTGCAAGTTGATACTTGCCTTTGGTTGGGTGAAGGAAGTAAATGAGAGGAGTTATGAGGAATGAATGAGGGGAGAGAAAAGGAATGGGGTTTTATATAAAAGCCTAAACCAAGTTGGTTCATGATGACCCAACGGGTTCAAGTGAACCGAGAACATGTCACCCAATTAGAGCCAAAACTGTAAACTAAAATCACAGAAAATAAATTACGAAATATTATTTTGTCAAATAATTTGGGATATACATGAAGAAATACAACAAAATAAATATCGTATAAATATACGTAAATACAAATAAGCAGTATACGTACTAAAAATACGTATACCGGAATCAGGGAGTGACATCTCTACCCTTCTTAGAAAAATTCCGTCCTCGGAATTCCAGCCAAGACAGGATTGAAAGATCAGGACAAGCAAGGCACAATCACATGCAAGTTAACTAACAAGCAGTTATTATCTACATCACAAAAGTATAATACAATCAGGTGCAGTGAATGTGGAATCGCGTCATTATGGCATAAAGATATACCTCACAAACCAAACAAATGCGGATACCGAGATCGGATCTCGTCCTCGCGCTCCCAAGTTGACTCTCCCGGAGAGTGATGATTCCAAGAAACACGGACAAGGCTTATCGTCCGATTCTTGAGTACCTTCTCTCGCCGGTCTAAAATAGATACGGGTTGTTCCTCGTAAGTTAAGTCGGTACCAACGACTAACTCTGAATGATCGAGGACATGACTCGGATCCGGGACATACCCACGTAACTGGGACACATGAAACACATCATGTATGCCAGTTAACGAAGGCGGAAGGGCAAGTCGATAAGCCACATCGCCTACCCGAGCGAGAATCTTGAAAGGACCAACGTATCTTGGACTAAGCTTTCCTCGGGTTCCAAATCTAATGATACCCCGAGTTGGCGAAATCTGCAGAAACACTTGGTCGCCAACTCTGAACTCTAGAGGCCTACGATGCTGATCTGCCCAATGACGATGTCGGTCCTGTGCAACTCGAAGGCGCTCTCTGACCCACTTAACTATCTCCACAGTCTGCGTGATCATCTCTGGTCCCAACAACTTCCGTTCTCCGACGTCGTCCCATGCCAAAGGGGACCTGCACTTCCTTCCGTACAATGCTTCGAACGGGGCCATTTGAATGCTAGCCTGGTAGCTGTTGTTATAGGAGAACTCCACTAGATGGAGGTGGTCCTCCCAAGATCCACCAAAATCTAATGTACACGCCCGTAGCATATCTTCTAATGTCTGAATGGTTCTTTCTGACTGTCCGTCGGTTTGCGGATGATATGCTGTACTGAATCTTAACTTGGTCCCCAAAATTTGGTGCAAGCTCCGCCAAAAATGGGAAGTAAACCGCGTATCCCGATCTGATACAATACTAACTGGAACACCGTGCTGCCTTACTATCTGCTTCATGTACATTTCTGCTAACTGCTCAGTAGTCTGTCCAACTCGGAAGGGAAGGAAATGAGCGACCTTCGTGAGTCGATCTACTATCACCCAAACTGCATTTTTACCAGTCGGGGATCTAGGTAAACCGGTCACAAAATCCATCGTGATGTGTTCCCATTTCCATTCTGGGATAGGAAGCGGCTGAAGCAATCCTGCTGGTCTCTGCTGCTCGGCTTTCACCTGCTGGCATACCAGACACTTGGATACAAATCTCGCTATCTCCCTTTTCATGCCATTCCACCAAAAGTACTGCCTGATATCTCGATACATCTTCGTTCCTCCTGGATGAATGGAGTAAATAGAACTATGAGCTTCGGACATAACTTCTTGCCGAAGGTCTCCACTCGGCACACAGAGTCTATTTCCAAACCTGAGCGTACCATCCTCATGAATTACTAATTCTTTCCTACGGCCTGATTCACACTCTGACCGCAACTTCTGAATCTGTGGATCTCCTGCTTGTGCTACCCTGATCCTCTCTACCAAGGTTGACTGAATCTGCATGCTGGTCATTCTTCCCATATCCCTTGGCAAAATTACCTCAATCCCCATATTCTGAAGATCTGCTAGAATGTGCTTCTGCGAAGTCAAGATAAAAGCACTGTCTCTCCTACTCAGTGCATCTGCAACTACATTCGCCTTGCCTGGATGATACTGAAGATCCACATCAAAATCCTTTAGTAGTTCTAACCATCTTCTTTGCCTCATGTTCAAATCTCGCTGCATGAACACGTATTTCAAACTCTTATGATCAGTATAAATCTCTACTCGATCTCCATATAAATAATGCCTCCACAACTTGAGTGAAAACACCACAGCTGCTAACTCTAAATCGTGAGTCGGGTAATTCTTCTCATGGTCTCGAAGCTGCCGAGACGCATATGCTATCACCTTTCCATGCTGCATCAATACACACCCAAGACCCCTCCCAGATGCGTCACAATATACTGTAAAGCCTCCCGCTCCTACCGGAAGCGTCAAGATCGGGGCTGAGATCAACCTCTTCTTCAATTCTTCAAATGATGCCTGACAGCTAGCTGACCAAACAAACTCTACATCCTTGTGCGTCAAACGCGTTAAGGGCACAGAGATCCTGGCAAAGTCCGCCACGAACCTTCTGTAGTAACCAGCTAATCCTAAGAAACTTCGTACTTCTGCAACTGTTCTCGGGACCGGCCAATGCTCTACGGCCTCAATCTTCTTCGGATCCACTGACACTCCTGCCCCAGAAATTACATGCCCCAGGAACGAAATGTGATCTAACCAGAATTCACACTTGTCGAGCTTCGCATAAAGTTGATGCTCCCTCAATGTCTGCAAGACAATCCTAAGATGTTTCTCATGCTCCTCTTCACTGCTGGAATAGACAAGAATGTCATCTAGGAACACCACCACAAATTTATCCAAATACGGCAGAAAGATGTGGTTCATTAAATCCATGAATACTGCGGGGGCATTGGTTAGTCCAAAGGACATTACTAAAAACTCATAATGTCCATATCTAGATCTGAATGCTGTCTTCGGTATATCTTGCTCACGGACTCTTACTTGATAGTATCCCGACCGAAGATCGATCTTGGAAAAAACACTGGCCTTGCTCAACTGGTCAAACAGGTCATCAATCCTTGGTAGCGGGTACTTATTCTTCACTGTTACTGCATTCAGCTTGCGGTAGTCGATGCACATCCTCGTCGACCCATCCTTCTTGGGAACTAGAATCACTGGCGCGGCCCAGGGCGATTTACTGTCTCGGATGAATCCCTTAGACTTCAACTCTTTTTCATGTTGATACAACTTATCCTGTTCTGGCGGCGACATTCTGTAAACTCTGTCTGCAATAGGCCTCGTTCCAGGGTTTAACTCAATGCTAAATTCTACCTTTCTGACTGGGGGTATCCCTGGGAGCTCATCAGGAAAGACGTCGAGAAAATCTTCGACCACTCTCGGAATCTGTCCTGGCTCTGACACTGCTGCTGAGATGACGCCTCCGGCCTGATTCTTCAAGGTTCGAGTAAAGATGAACTGCTCCATCCCAGGAATGCTGAATATGACCCTACCTCCTCTACAATCAATGGTCGCATGACTGTCTCTCAACCAGTCCATGCCAAGAACGACATCAAAATTCCCCATAGGGAATTCAATCAATGAGGCGGGCAATAAATGCCCACACACCTCCATCGGACATGAAAAGCGCACTCTGCTAACTTCTACGAGCCCATTGCCGGTGAGTATATCCATCCTCTCCGGCAATGCCTCAAACTCTAATCCAATCCGTGTAGCATATTGTGCAGAGATGAATGAATGAGTAGCGCCTGAATCAAATAATGCTACAGCAGGAAATGAGGTGACGAGAATTTTACCTGCCACCACATCACTAGATGCTAGAGCCTCTCCCAAGGTCAATGTGAGAGCCTGGCCCCGCGGAGCCCCTTGTTGCGGCCTGCCTCGACCATGCTGTTGCTGCCTCTGCGGGCCTTCGGCTTCCTGTGCCTGGCGGAACATCTGAGCCTGCGTTGGTAGACGCTGGGCTAGGGGCCTTACTGCTAATACTGGCCCTCCACTCGGGGTTGCCACCGGAGCTGGCAATGCTGGAAACTGCTGAGCTGGCCCTCCTGGCCTCTGCATCATAGGACAGGTGGAAATACGGTGGTCTGTACTACCACACCTCAAGCATAAGCCATTCGCTGACCGGCACACCTCCCTCGTGTGCCCTGCCTTCCCACAAAATGTACAGCCCTGGGGTGCTCCCTGACGCTGTTGCTGGTTTCTCGGCTGCTGATGCCGAACTGGCGCTGTATTAGTTGACATGGCCGTCCTCCGCGGCGCTCCTGCATCATGAATACGTACACCGGGTGCTGGTGCCGATGTTCGCTGCATTGCTCCTCCTCCAACCTGAGAATGAGATCTCTTCTGACCTCCTGCCCTTGATGCCAACCTCTGCTGGGTAAGCTCGTGCCTCCGGGCTGCCGTCAAGACAGCGTCAAACGTCTGGTAGTCGTGTCCTTCCACAAGCTGCAATAATTCCAAATGAAGTCCCTGCTGGAACCTCATAGCTTTCTCTGGCTCCGTTGCCACCATTGCTGGTGCGAAACGACACAATCTGCAGAACTCTGCTGCATACCCATCTACGGTCTTGCCTGCTTGTTTGAGACTGATGAACTTCTGCTGGAGCTCATATCGAGCTACTATGCCAAAATACTTGGCCTTGAATCTGTCACTGAAGGTGGTCCAACGAACAGGGCGTCTTATACCAACTTCTTCTGATGTCCACCAGTCGCGGGCAAGATCCTGAAGTACCAGTTTGACCTGGTCAACCTTCTCATCATCTGGAACCTTGGCTGCCACAAGAATGGCTTCAATGTCTTGAATCCATGCATCCGCAGTGATGGCATCCTCCGTGCCATCAAAATACCTCGGGTTCAAGCGACGGAACCTTCCTGATGCTCCCGAGTCAACCCCGGCACTCCTCTCAAGAGCTAACTGAATCCCTTGGTTCAGCAACACGTTCTGCTCCTGCTGCCGAGTCTGTTGCTGTTGGTTAGTGACAAGAAACCCCCGGATGATCTCCAGGAGTGCTACGGCGTCTGGTACTGCCGTCGCTGCTGGTGCTGCAGGAGTTTCAATAACCTGCGGCTGCACTGCCTCTGGTTCCCTTTCTGTTCGTGCCTACACTGGAGAAGGTTTTCTTCCCTGTTGCTGCCCAGTCGAGCCATGCTCTTGCTGCTCTTCCTCATGGGCCTCTCCTGCTACTGAGAATGAAGCACCCCTATGGAGAAGAATATAAGATTATCAAGTTCGGACGAGGAAGATTTCAAGGATGCAAGTCAAGTTAGAGATCAAGGCAAGGACAGAGAATTCGAAACAGAATTTCAAGGGGAACAAGTTTTGATTGAGACTCCTAATAATTTGCAATACCCCACAAGTCTGAATATCGGACCTGCATGGGCCACCACTAAAACCTTGTCACGCCCCAGTACCGAAATACGGGGACGGACTAGGCCTGCTACTCCATATGAGGTACGTAACGTCATACGGCGATCGTGGCTGTCGAGAGACTAGGGGGTACATGCTACAATCAAGTCTCCTATGGTCCCACAGAGTTCTATGTCTCAATCAATCAAATCATATCAGCAAATAGATGAACATTAAAGATAAAGCAGTAAGGCGTCCCTGACGCTTCATCAAAATGATCATGAGAGACTAGCTTTATAATTTAGCTATCTCAGAGAGTCAGGGGTACAAAATTATACACAGCTGCAGTCTGTTTAATTACAATTATGTACCGATACAAAATATCGAGTAATCCGGCTAACAGGTGCCGGTGGCTAAACGCCGCAAAAGTATAAGCAGGAGTGGTGGAGAAGAAACCCACTCGAGTCCCCGAACTGCCATGCTCCTAGTATGCACCATGGATGTCAGGGAGGAAGATCGTGTCCTCAGGCTCTGCTACGGAATCTGGCCAAACAAAACCAGCGGGGTCAGCCCCGAATAGCAAGTACCGCCAAAGGGGCACAAGAGTTAAGATAAAACCCAGTTATAATGATAAGAATAAAGCTTATGCTGCGGCTATAGGGTAGCGCTACATCGTCGGACCCATCTGGCACTCTTACAACCAAACAAGGACAAAAGGTGCCACATAGAGCCGGGACGCGTCGCACTCTATGACCTTCACATAAGTTTACAGATATAAGTAAGAAGATCTCCTGGTCGTGACTTCGGTCGACAGACCATCGCAGCACGATAACCAACCCAACAATCAAACAAGAACATGGGTTGGATCACGTACCGCGGTGGGCCATGTTCCTTAGTCATTCACAGGAGTAACACATCACAATCAAATTAAGGCTTCCGTTCGTAACTTCGGTCCGCAGCCTGTCATAGTACGATAACCAACCCAACAATCAAACAAGAACATGGGTTGGATCACGCACCATAACAGTCCGCTTTCCTCAGTTACTCGCGGAAGGTAAAAGAAAAATACAAGCAAGTCATTTTCACGGCCAGTCAAGTCTACGAGTTTCTAGTATGGCGAGGTTATCCTCGCATTAATTATCAGAGTCCTCAGATCGTATCTTTCCAGCAAGGCTAGCCAACCCAGGGGTTCGCGTAGACAGGTATGATTTGAGCACAGGTCCCTCGTAAGGCTACCTTGCTAAAACATATAATATGTAGCAGGAATTAATCGGATACAGTCATCCACTCGTTGCAGATGACACAGTATCCGTGGAGACCAGCCGGCGCGTCAAGACAATATCTCAAGGCGGCTGGTGTAACACGATCTCGGGATTTGCCCTTCCCATGCATCTAGTATATTTAGTTGCCTAATTTAGCCCTAGGTGAAACCTTGGATCCTCATGCTGTGGCCTGCATGATCATCCTCCTAGAATGTCGTACCGTAGTACGAGTACCCCAAGTGAGGATCCATGCCGATCAGTATGTCAACATGTTCTACCCTCCTTAGTGTATTACAACATTGCAATGCGCCACGTGGGATTACGAGTCATTTGTCAAGCATGAACGAGAACCGGGACATTCAGGCACATGTAGCGAGTAGGAACACTTTGTTCTCCAGGGTCAGATTCATGCTCAGGACAAAAGGCGTAAGGATATATCGCATACACAAACCAATACATATATGTATATAAGCCAGGGTAGCATAAAAAGTAGAAAACCAGGGACAGACTGACTAGGTACTAAGGCAAGGTCGGCCAACCAACGCGGGCGCGTCACCTCCATGGCGCGGGCGCGTGGCGGGCGAGGGCGCGGTCATGAGCGCGGACGGCCACACGGGCGCGGGAAAAACGGCCGGGCGCATGACGACCACGCAGGGCGCGGGAGACCACGCGGGCGCAGGGACGCGGACCACGCAGGGCGCAGGCACCACGCAGGGCGCAGGAGACCACACGGGCGCGGGCACCACGCAGGACGCAGGAGACCACACGGGCACCACGCAGGGCGCAGTAGACCACGCGTGCGCAGGCACCACGCAGGGCGCAGGGGCGCGGACCACGCAGGGCGCGGACACGCGAGGGCGCGGACTGGTGCTGGAACCACGCGGCGCGGGAGACCACGCGGGCGCAGGCGCCACGCAGGGCGCAGGGGCGCGTCCTCCCATAAGCGCGGCGCGGGATGCGCGCGCGCGGAGGGCGCGGACACAGGGGCGCGGGACCTCCCATAAGCGCGGCGCGGGATGCGCGCGCGCGGAGGGCGCGAACACAGGGCACTGTTCATCTTCTTCCCCTCAACTGAGAGGGAAGAACCATGAACCCTAAAGAAAAACTCCAAAAATCATAACTAAGTCAAATCTTAACCAAATTTCGATTTTCAAAGTTCAATCTTGAGTAAAATTCAATTCTCTACAACATAGAACCATTAAAACTTGAAAATGATGGAGTTTAGTAGATCAAAACCAAGGAAAACCGAAAATGTTTAAAACTTAGATCTACAAAAATTAAAGCTTCCAATCAGAAAATTCCGAGTTCTAATCTAGTAGAGAATGAGGAGAAGAACAACTTTTGGTAAAAATTTTGAAGTAAAAATGAAAATGATGGATCTCTCCCTTGTGCAAGTTGATACTTGCCTTTGGTTGGGTGAAGGAAGTAAATGAGAGGAGTTATGAGGAATGAATGAGGGGAGAGAAAAGGAATGGGGTTTTATATAAAAGCCTAAACCAAGTTGGTTCATGATGACCCAACGGGTTCAAGTGAACCGAGAACATGTCACCCAATTAGAGCCAAAATTGTAAACTAAAATCACAGAAAATAAATTACGAAATATTATTTTGTCAAATAATTTGGGATATACATGAAGAAATACAACAAAATAAATATCGTATAAATATACGTAAATACAAATAAGCAGTATACGTACTAAAAATACGTATACCGGAATCAGGGAGTGACATTGGGCATCTGGGATGAGCTTCCTTCACCTGCATGAGTTCCTCTATCCAAAGGAGCCATGGTCGAGCTAGTCATTCCGATAGGTCCTTCTGCGAATAATATACACCATCGTTAAAACATTATAAGAGTAATTAAGGTCAGTAAAAGTCTAAATTTTACCTGATCCTGGCAAAACATATGGCATTTCATGAGGTATGGCTGCTTCTATACGAAGTCTCGACATAGTGTTTTTAGACACTGCTGCCTAGCTGCTTCCAACTTCTGAGCTGCCCGATAAAAAGCGGATGCTTTCTGCCCCTGACTCTGCTTGGAGGGGCGGGGTGATTGTGTTTGTCTCCTTATTCATTGGGGTTTTATCCTCAGGGGTTTCAATCCCTGTAGTATCAGCTTTAGGATTCTCAATAATCCTAGCTGCTTCAGAAGCTCCAGGCTGATCTTCATGAACCTCTTCAGGAGTTTTGGGTTCATCAGTTCCCCGGCCTGAATGCCCTTCATTATCATTGGGGTGCTCTTCACCCACAACAGTGGTCTGGCCCTCTTCGGTCGGTCCTTCTTCGTTCGGTATAACTTTTATTGAAGCTTGCTCACCTTTAGTAGCATTGGTGAGATCATCTACATTTGAGAAATCTCTAAAATCACATCCTTCCAGAGCTGCTATCATTTCTTGATCCTCTTGAGAATGAGTTGGAGTTTGGGCTACAAAAGGGACAGTAACATCAGGATTAGGCAATTCCCCCTCAAGAAGTACAGTCTTTGGAATTGGAACTCATGGAGTTGGAGATGAAATCATAATTCCTGCGACAGCTAACACAGTTACATAAATATCATTTTTGTGATAATAGGCTCCGAAATCCCTTCTGTAAAGATCGCAGCCGGAACGCTCACGTCTGCAGATAAAAAAGAACAATGTCAAATTTCAGTTAGACATGATTATATAAAAATAATATTAACAAACTACCTTTTTGAAGTGGCAAATCTTGTTGCGAAGGTAGCGGTGTCTGTAGTTCAGATAGAGTGGATGAAGATCCAACTCTTGGATGATTTCCTCTAGTTACTAACAACTTCCTTCTAGGCTTCCGATGCAGGGGTGCTATCGGTTCTTCGCGAATTTCTTCTAGAACGGCTCCGCTTTGCTTCGGAGCCGATGAAGGAGTTGTCTTACCAACTCCAAGAGATGTCCCAGTAGTCATATGTTTTGACTGGGATCGTGTTGTCCTGGTGGTAGCTGGTTCAGTTACGGCCACTACGACCCTCATCTTCTTCTTCTCTCCAGCTTCGAGTGAGGAAGGGAGATCATCATGAGTTAATGATTCTCCAGCTCTCTTTTTCTTGCCAAGACCTTTAGCAGGAGATTTGTCTTTTCGTACCTTCAATGGCACGTCTAGTGGATCAGTCGCTTCATCGACAAATCCTATAAGGGAACCTTCTAACTGAGCGTCTGTCGATCCTAATTTTTAGCATCTCTGAATGACAATGTTGTACGAACCCCAGCCTTCATACATTTGTCGTATGCGAAGCTATGGGACAAATTGATGTTCTCGATAAAAGTATTCGCCGAAGTGTAGAAGTTCGCGTATGTGTACAACATACGTGGACCTGTCTGGGTAGGGACATTTGGCATGGAGAATATTGTCTTAGTGCTCCGTGCGTTGTAGTATTCCCACGCCCTGGCTCCATCAATCAAATAACCCCTGGCACTTAGACAAGTTGTGGTATTCCCCACATGTAGTTGATTATTGCCGAACTATCGGGTAAATCGGCTTGGCAGATATGGTTCCAAGAAGCACTCTTCTTCAAACCGAAACATCAAGTGAGATGGCCGAATTGACATCAACCACTCAAAGGTAGACGAAATAAGACGGAGCAAAGTGGCTTCCAAATCCATAAGATTAGGAGGAACATGTTCATACCCTTGAGGGGGAGAGACACATTGGAACCTCCATCCAAAACCCTTATTCAAAGCTCGTCGGTATTCTGATAACGTGCTGATATTCCAACGGGCGTTGGAATACTGCCTCATGATATCCCCTCATACTACACTCATATCTGGGTCCATCAAACCAGGATAAGGCAAGTATAGCCACCTGTACAGATGTGTAGGGCATCTTAGTACAGGAAAATTTATTCCTGGCATTCTTATCATGCAGCATGGTATATACAAAGGAGCGTAGGCCCGCATTTAAGCAACAAGTCATCGCTGAAAGGAGGTCCATCTTGTAACCGAACACAAGACCTACTGCAGCAAACATGACACCTCGGTGAAATATGTCGACAGTACTGCCTCCAGGGACTACGAACCGTCGCAGCCATATGGAAAGAAAGCCCGTTAAATGGCCTTTTTTAGACATACGTCTATAACCTTGTCTGAAATAACTCTCGATCTTGTCACCGGCCTTGACGGGAGACCAATCTTTATCTAGCTCATTATCAAACTAATTGTACTTCTCCATCAGTTTTTGGATGTCACTTTTGTCGAGTGGTTTGAAGAAACAAGGGTCACAAGCCTGAGTATCAAATATCTTGTCCTCATGAATATGACCCAAGAACAAAAATGGCAGCCACTTGGATGTGTAACAGGTCCTTACAGTGGCACTCGAGGGATCATATCTTGTAGTGACACAAGAGATCCTCAAAAACCCCTACCATTTTAGAATTTTCTGTTAATAGGATGTACAATTCTTCATTGGTAGGTACGTATTCCTCGTATTGGTTGTTTTCCATGGGCAGGTGAGAAAGGAACTTCATCTCGTGAAGAGGAATGTCGATCTTCCCATGCGGGGTTATTAATGTACCTGTCTTATCATTATGCCTTTCTACCAAGGCCAGGAATATGTGGGCATTCAGAAGGAACCTATAAACTACAGCCCAGACAACTTCATAAAGACCTATCTCCAGAAGCTTGTCTTTGAAGTGGTCCAGAACCCAATTAGCCAAACTACTCCAGCGCTTATTAACTGGATTTACCAGGCCTGTCATTCGCATGGTCTGGTCTAGGTATCTTTCTTCAGCTTTGGCAATCTCGTTCGTAAAAATTGGTACTCTGACCGGGAGTAACAGCGAGGTGTCCTCTCTATTTTGTGGACCTAGTCTGTAACAGATCCTCCCCACTCTTACCTGCTGTTGTGGAGTTATATCCCATGCCATTCGGCGAGGGTAAATCGAAAATTTATATCGAGACAATGATAGATATCTAGGCATTTCTGGGAGATAAATCATCCTGCCCTCACTACACTGATAAATCCTGCCTTCCTTCTTAGACTTGGGCTGGGACATCTTCTTGATAGCATCACCAAACAAGAAGCCTAGTTTTTTATAAATTATATTATCCACACTTTCTAGAGGATGTACATTTATTAAACACAGTAGTGTGGAGTTCTCTTGAGCTGAGAGTACAGCTCTTCTGGCTTCAGGAAGGTCATAATGCGGATATGACACATGTGATAAGTCTTCTTTGTATTCATGTGCACTAAATGAAGAGGCAAATCTTTCAGCATTGGGATCTGCTCTCAAGTCAACTATATGAAGATGAACAAACAGAAATTAGTTTCAAATAATGTTTTGAAGCAGAACATGTTACATCAACATGTTGCGCGACTCTTGTGTTGCGTAGCAGTTAGGTTGTGCGACTCTTGTCTTATGCAGCAGTCAGGTTGCACGACCCTCATGTTGCGCAGCATTCAGGTTGTGCCACATTTACGCTGCGAAACATGTCAAGTTGCGCCCAAATTGATTTCATAAAATCAAAAGAGAGCACAACTTTTGAAATGTCACGTAACACAAATCGACAGCAACTATACCCTAAAGAGGGAGGCGCAAGTTATGAAGTGTGCCCAACTCTAAAAAGAGCGAGCGCACGTTGTCAGAATCGAGCCGAACCCAAAAGAGAGTGGTCGATGATCAGTTTGCGATCGAATATTCTCCTTCCATGGCTGGGTTGGCCATTTTTCGTCGCGATAAGGGCGGAGCATATTAGGGTACGCGTATAGAAGACTCAGCCACGTTCTTGCCCTTTTCGACAACAGAACGCTTGGGAGCAATTGAAAGTTGTCGAAAAAAGCTCGTGAAGAAAGAGAGGAGAAAACTTTTCTTGGTTAAGAAGAATTTTAACTATGGTAAAGAAAACCAAAGAGACCGAATGTCACGACCCGCACCCTAGAGTAAGGGCACGATTACGTAACAACGCCCAACCTACGTCGCATTGTCGGTGGTAGAACGCTGTCCTAGGTCTCATGCATCTAACAGTATAAGGCTAAGCAGTTTATACTCTCCGAATGGGGGTGACATGGCAGAATGTATACTCAATCACATCTAAGGTAGAGCATAATGGTAGATAGATAAAACATGAAATCCAAAGAGATACAGCAGATAGAAGTCTAACTGTCTAAGATACAAACTCAGAATACATCTCAAAACTCAACTACAATAATCCATAAATACAACTCAAGACGACAGAAAATAAACCATAAGAAAATTCTAGCTATCTATGCAACCTCTACTGTCTCCTCTAGGCTAGCAGGCAACCTCCAGGCTATCTGTAAAATTTATCAACAGGTCCAGTCAGGACGAGAGCGAGCACAGTACATCTCAACAGTTCATAGCAGGTTAGAAAATATAATCATGCAGTAAAGTAAGATATAGATACTGAAGAAAATGCAGAATGTAAACAGAGAGAGAACTGTAATAGAAATATCTACTATACATAGAGAACTAATAGTGACTAGTGAGTCAGAGTAAAATATAAACATGTGAATGGCATAGGAGATTCATGACTACAGCTAAGAGAGTGATTCATGACTACAGCTACTTGGATAATATTCATATGTCTATTTCTACTCCCCCATCCCCAATCAATACACAAAGATCTGTTCAAGTTATGTTAAGATTCGTGAAACTTCGTATGTCTCATAAAATGAGTGATACGTGAAGGTGATTTATGATGGCTTTGTGAACATGAGAGTACATGTCTCACAAGCGATTCGTGAATCAGAGGAAGCATAGAGATACGTGATGATTCGTGAAACACATAAAACATGCTGTATCCGATGCTCCCGAGGGAGATAACATCTCATGAAAAGATCTATATAGTACCAATCCGTGTGACCAATGTGACAGTACAAAGTAAAGTAATTTAAAGCAGAAAAATAATTCTAAACAGGATATGAAATGATCAGAGAATGTACTCGCCTGATACCCTGAACAGCTGATATGAAAAGATGGCCAACTGGAGTCACAGAGTCCTCATTATAGCAACATAGGTTATAAAGAGTTCAATTTATATGGTAATTGAAATTACAATAAAATCTACATGATTCTAAGTCAATCTAGGTCAAAGTCAACTTTGGTCAACTCTAAAGTCAAACTAGGTCAACTCTAGTCAACTGTGCTCAACCTAGCTAGGGTTGGGTCAACAATGGTCAACTAGTCTAGTTAGTCAATTCTAGGTCTAAACAAACTAAGTATATACAAATCAAGTATCCAAGATAGCTACTAACTCATAGCCTAAGTCACTTACTAAACCAAGCACAAGACTAAACCATAAGCTAACAAGGCACACAAACTTAGTCATATAATGTATATATATTATTCACATTCACATATTCATATACATAGATATATATAGGAAAGCTATATATATAGGCACATACATATATATATATATATAGAGAGAGAGAGAGAGAGAAAAAGAGAGGTAAAAGAGTAAGTGAGTATGTGTGTGTTTGGCATGTGCGAAAGGATGTGTTAATGTTCTAAAATTTAGTGATAGGTAGGTGTATGTGACATGGCAAAGAGGCAAGTGAGGGTTAAATGGGCATACATAGTGTATACATATCAAAGAGTGTCAAAGTGTAAGTGAACAATGTGTCAAGTGTGATAGTGTCAACATAGTGTAAGGGGGTACATGAGGTAATATAGGATTTGTGTTAACATAGAACATTACATCTCATTAACTTGTATATTGCATACATTACATCTATTATTACATTACATTCATGCTTGCATTCATTCATCATTCATTTATTCTCTTGTACTACTATATGCACCATACATTACATACTATGGAACCTACATATTCATTACAAGCCATACTTATACATGCTTACATTAGATAGGATACTTACACCTCATACATCATTTATTTATCCATTTACTCATGCTTGCATTCTTTATTTAATTACATAATGTATATACATTAACATGGGTTAAAATCAAATAGAACATTATATTACACACAAGGGTGCACAAAATGCATATGCCGAATAGTAACTCCTACTAATAATCAATACTGTACCATCTCAACATGAATTAAAATCTAGGATTAAAGTATGTTATAGATCTATGTGTTAGCTTTTCGAAACTTCAAACAGATCGTGTTTTCGTTTCCGGAAACTCCCGGAATTGCGAAAACACCGAGAACGCGTTTGTCTTTCGTACAGCTGACACTCAAATAATTTTCCAGAAAGTTACAGAAAGAATTAGGCCTATTAATACATGTTTTTGGAAAGCTAACTTCAATACGCTTCTTTTAAAAAAAAACGGGAGATTAAACCGAGCTTTGAGCTAGAAGTTATGATATTTCTAAGTTAGGGCTGAAATTAAAAATGTGGATAAAAATCATGACGGATTTGGATAATTTGAGACAAAAGAACACAAGTATATAACATAATATATCAAGAACTCACTCTCTACACTAATATATATATATGAGACACTATAGAACACATCTCCAATACAAAAATATGAGATTAAACATGTAATAATTTATTCATACATAACAACAACACATAGTGTGTCCAAATTTGGGATATTCCCACATGGACACAACCACAACACAAAGGACACTCCTATGACCTCCAAATGGACAAGAACTGGACACAAATGGAGATACAACCATGGGGATCATTCCTATGGGTTAAAAATAGACCTATATGCATGAGAAAATGAAAAGGAGAAGGGATTTATACCTCCCGGTAGATCGAATCGAAGAAAAGCCTTCCCGGAGCGACATCGACATGTAGAGATTCCAAAAGGATACGAACGAGCTCCGAATCCTCCCAAACTTGGGTAGTTTCCTCCTTGGCTAGAATGGAGAAGGAAAGAAGAAGATTTGGTGGCAAAATGGAAGAATTTGGTGGAGAAATTGCTAGGGATTGCTCTCTAGAAATCTGGGGAAGAACAAGAGAGAGAGTGTGGATGAGAATAATGAAATAAACTTGAGCCTTTTCTCTTCCAAAGTGGCTGGCCATATGGGACTATTTGTCCTATTATGGTAAGGTCCAAAATGCCCCCACTAACCTATTCTATTAGTATTAGGAAAGGGCTAATTGGTTGGGGCTAAATTAGTCATTCTAAAGTCTCTAATCACACTAACCTTATCCATAATAATTAGTCTAACCTCTAACTAAAATATTTCTATCATGTGGGCCATGTCTAACTAATGTGTGGGTCCACTAAAGTCAACACTACCCCCGGGTTCCCGTTTCAAGTCGGATTGAGTTGAAATTCGAACCCGACTCAAATAACCCCAAAACAATATCATAAATAATAAAATAAATTTTAAAAATATTCAAAAATGTAAAATGACAAAAAATCTCCTATTTTTGAAAACTGGGGGTGACAAATTCCTCGAAATTAAAACCAAACAATAGTAAAATGTCAAAATCACAAGTCATAATTTTAAATAGTTTAAAAATGATTAAAAATCACCAAAAATCATAATATAAAATAATTATCAATAAATAATAATTATAATTACAAAATTTCAAAATTATCCTCATTTGGAAAACTGGGTGTTACACCGAAGGGTACGTCCATCTATAGCTTTGCAAATGAAACTGATCACGCAACTTGCGCTCGAAAAGTGGATTTAGTTGAAAACAGGCGCAATCTATATATTCAAAGTATTTCAAAACTTTGAAGGTTTTTTCAAATTTCGAAAACTTTGAAGGGGGTCTTGTAGAAGATAAAAATCAAGTTGTACTGCTATTTTGGGAGCTAGATATCAGATTGTGCCATAGTTATCAACTTGCGCCAGGGATAGGTTGCACACGAGACATATTATGCGAGGGCCACGTGGTAGTCTCCTCGAAATACTATATCAGCATCACCATTGCCTGACGCTGACAAACACGCATATCAAGGAAAATTCATTCAAATCCCGTATAACACGACGCTCGAGGAGATTTGGTCAGATTTTATGACAGCTAGTAGTTTGCACAATGTGTCAAGGTAGGCGAGGTTGTACTTAGGCGCAAGTTGCTATATTGCTCCTTCGCGCAACCTGATGAAGCTCGCACAATGTGATCGAATTGATATCCAGAGGAGGGTGACGTGGCGCGCATGTGACTAAGTTTGTAGAATATGTCCACTACATTGCTCATGACCATGCACATCTCACTCAAATGATGCCACACATCCACAGCAGTTAGTGCAACCGCTCGCACAAGTTGCTATATTGTGCCTCCGCGCAACCTGATGAAGCTCGTACAATATGATCGAATAGATGTCCAGAGCAGGGTGATGTGGTGTGCATGCCACTAACTTCGTAGAACATGTCCACTACATTATCTATGACCACACGCATCTTACTAAAATGATGCCATGCGTCCACAGCAGTTGGTGCAACCGTTCGTGTAAGTGAACAGGGTCGTGCAACCTGAGGTACGCTCAATCCTGAATAACTGCTAAACAGTTATTTCAAGAGCTCTATAAATAGAGTTTCAAATCAGTCTCAAATAATCATGAATGATCATAATCTCCTGCTAAAGTGCTGGTGCATCCTCCAGATGCTCGTGTCTTCGATATCACATCGTCCAAGGGATAAAGTGATCATCTTCTTATCAGATTCCTATAGTTGTATTTTCCCAAAAATCAATTGTACTTTTGTACTTTTTCTTAGTTTGTAGAAATCAAACTTTTGTTTTTGCAAACATATACCTCCAACAATAAATATTCAAAGTATGATTTAATTTATGCTTTCATAGATGATCAATTTTAAGATTCCAATAGTGAATTTTGACTGAGACCAATATTTTTTCTTTTGATTGATTTTAATTATTTAATTATTTCTAGCTCTTCTTAAATTTTTTTATCATATTCTAAATTCTCCCCCCCAATCATTGTTCATGTAGCATAAAATTATACTGATTACTCTCAGTGGGATTGATCCTTACTCTCATTTTTATATATAATCTTAAGATTTATTTTTGGGTGCCTACGACAACATATCAAATTTTAGCACTGTTGTCGGGGAGTAATTCTAGTTATTTTTTGTGCTTTTTATTCTCCTAAGAAAATAATTTTCTATTTATTAAAAAAATTAACAGGACATGGCGACCAATTCTCAATAATTTTGCACTTGGCTGGATCTTCCATCTAGGTACGCTAATGAGGTAAATATTTCTTCTCTCGAACAAAAAATTGCTAGTTTAACTTTTCTTGTTCATCAAATGGTTGTAGACAACATGCAAACAATAATAGCTTCTGGGATTTGTTTAGTACCAGGGCATACAATTGATATGTTCCCAACTCTTCAAGATGAGCCAAATGAACAAGTGAATGCAGAATGTGGTTTTCTTGGACAATCACAAATAAAGTAAGATCTATATTGAAACTCGTACAACTTAGGGTGGAGAGACCATGGTAATGTTAGCTACGGTATTCCACAATTAAATCATCCCATAACTCAAAATTATCTAAGTTACCAACAGTACAAACAACCATATCCCTATAAACAACAACCGGACCAAACTTCTAATTCAGGCATGTCTTTAGAAGATATTGTTAAGTGTATCGCTACTAACATCTTGCAATTTTAGTAGGAGATGAGGGCCATCATTCAAAGTTTGAACAATCAAATGAGCCAAAATGCTACAATAATTAATAAGCTGGACGCACAAAGTTTAGAAAAATCACCATCTTAAACGATAGTAAATCTAAAAGTAAATACAAGTACAATCATTTTAAGAAGTAGAAAAGAGGTGGCCATTCTAGTAAAAGAAGCACCCCATCATCAAAACAAGAGAAGAGAAATTACCATTGCAGACACGAACATTCCTAATAACAACGTAGTACCAAATGCACAAGAAATTTTTAACTTAATGGCAAAGATGGATTTGTTATTACCGTTAGTGAGCATCTTAAAAAAAAGAATGAGGAGTTAGTCTTGAGTAATAATTTACAAAAACTGTTGCAGGGTTGAATGATTTTATAAAAAGACAACTGTCAGGTAACCTTTCTTATATTTTATTATCAATTTCTGACAAGAGGTCTTTACCCACTATCTTATAGGCCTCTATTCAATATGTGAAATCCATGCCTAGTTGTATTAAGTGTGCATAGAGTCGAGCCAACGACATATTAAACATAGGCGCTGCTTGGGAGGCAACCCAAGGAGAGTTTGTGCTTATTCTTGTATTTTTTTTGTTTTTTTTTTGTCTTTTCTTTGCATTTAGCCTTACATTGGGGACAATGTTAGTTTAAGTATGGGGGAGGGTATTTAAATTATTTTAAGCAGTTTTAGTTTTTTTGATTTAAAAAAGTTTTTTTTTGTGGTTTTCAATAAAGTTTTAGCTTTTTTATTTCAAAAGAGAGTTTTTTTTTATGGTTTTCAATAATTTTTAGTTGTGTATGTCATGAGTATGATTTAATTAAGTTTGAATTTTTTTTAACATGATTGAACAAGTACTCTTTTCAACTTAGAATTAATTAGTCTAGTTTTTTTTAATGATGGTAGTGACTAAATTTGGTAGAAAAAAGCCGGTGAGATTTTGAGCCTTTAGACTGACACATCAATCTCACTATTTTCTTTGATAAAAGATATTCTTCCATAGATTTTTTGCTCTAGAACTTGTTTTGATTCTCTTCAAGGTCACATCGGCACATGCATACATGAACATGATTAAGGCCATTTTTTACGCTACTTAAGCCAAATAGTCTACCTGAAATTATTTTTCCTTTGGTTGAACCCCTTTGACCCTTATTGCTTTTATTCTTGTGAAACCACATTACAAGCTTTAACCTAAAAAAAATTCTTTACCCAAGCTGGAAAGCATGTGGAGCATTATGATATGTATGGGTGTATATAAAATAAGTGTGGGGGTGTACGAATTTGTAGTATGGCTATGACTAATGAAATGGAACACATTCTTATTCTTAAATTCTTGAGTTCCATCATGATTCAAAAAAAATAAAAATAATAAAATGAAAATGAAAATGAGAAAAAAGAAATAAAGAAAGAAGAAGTTATAAAAAAAGTGATGGAGGAAATTACTTTTGATAACCATATTCATAATTCTCCCTAAAATTCCAATAAAGGGGTATATTGAATGCCTTGAAGTCAAATTGAAGAAGCTGCTGAATGGGGTGATTGTTTTTTACATGATTTATACATTATGCACATTAGTTAAATCATTTTTGTTCTACTAGTTTTGATGTTTTTCGAGCTACACTCCCAAATATATCCCACCTTGATCCTAAGCCCTATTTCAACCCATGTGAGTCCTTATGATTTATGTTATGCATGTGATTCTAGTGCTGGAGAATGAGAAGATATGCAAGCCTATGGTAGATCATTTCTTTTCGAATAAATTTGAGTGAACACATACCTTTAAACACATGAGAGTTGAGTGTTTATTCCCGTGAGAGTCTACCAATTTAGTTTACTCTATCTTCAAGTAAAAATACTTACAAAGTAATTAGAAGTTGTTTAAGAATATATTTTCATGATATATTATGAGTTTTGAAGAGCTTGGTTATTCTTTATTTATGGCATTACAACCTTAATAAATTAGAGTTTTGTCCGAGGACGAACAAAAGTTAAGTGTGGGGGTATTTCATAAGAACATAATATTATTCCTGAAACAGATCTTTTGATGGAAATTAGAAATCTTGAACTCTTATAGCCAGATAGTTAGAAAATCGTTCTCCTAAAAGAGAGAGAGAGATGAATACTCGTTTTCAACCGAAATTTATGCAACGAGATGAAAAATATTTTTTAACAGGAGTTGATGCAAAGATATGAATAATCGCTCTCAACCGGAATTGATGCAATGATATGAATAATCACTCTCAACTGGAGTTGATGCAACGAATTTGCTGGAGGTGATGAAGATCACCGTTGCTCAAAGCAAGATCTCAAATGCGATCTACTCCCAGGAACCAGCAAGTTCGAAAGAACTTCTGGAATGCTCGCTGTCACCTCCTATACAAAGTTGAAGAACTCCTTAGGACTTCAATAGCGCAGCACTTCTCTCTTCGTCTCTTTATTATGGCGTAAGTCCTTAATGTAGGCACAAAGAGAGTATTTATAGAGAAGGGTCGAAACCCTAATCCTATTCTTGGCTGTAACTGATTGCGAAAAGATATAAGCGAATAATGGAAATATATGAATGAATTAAATTTAAATTCCACAAAGATCGGATCTAACCAATTAACTCAATCTTTCCATAACCGCTCAAATCTTTCAACCAGCTATATCATACGCCACCTGCGCCCCATAGCCATTCAGCCAATCAACCTGTGCGTGTAGCTGCAAAGCCCGCAGTAGCCTACTGTCCTACCGCCCCACAGCACCTGCGAGTCGTAGCGCCTGCATGCCGCAGCACCTGCGCACCCAGTCCCGCAGCCTCGCAACACCTGCACCCCCAGTGCTGCAGTCCTGCAGCACCGTGCGCCTGCTGCACCTACGCTGTGACTCGCATCGAGACGAACGCACGAGCACATAAACTGCGCACAATTCACCAATACTGACATGCTAAGTGCAAAGTATGCCAACAAAATGGCACTTTATGCCCTTGAGCATGAGTTCGAGTCGCTAAGCCCCTTCGGGGCTTAGTTCCATAAGAAAATTATCCCATGAGCACGACAAAAAGCATTAATGCTTCTTTGTTGGTTTAGCCATCTTTCCGTTAGAAAAATGCCTCCTCATGGCACCCATGTGCCTCTCCACACTTCATGTGATCTCTCAACACAATCAAAGCTTTATTTAGAGATACGATCCGTATGGTTATTCAAATATTGGACTATCTTTCTAGTTTTAAGGCAAAACACCAACAATCTCACCCATATCTTTATATATGGGTTTAACGTTCCCCACAGTGACTGTCCATCATGCATTAAGATAGATGTTGCTATGACTTGAATCTTCATGTATGGGTTAAATGACAACATGATACAAGAATGGACTAAGCCTTGAATTATGTACTATAACTGCAGCTCTTTCCACTCATATAATGACATCAACTGTGCTTATGGCTGCACATTAAAGGCCTTATACCAGCCTAGTTTTGATGTATGTATTTTGGGTGTATATAAGATTTCCATCAAGAGGCGACCTACATCTCTTTCTATACACTCTAGGTGTCATGACCCGCTCCACTACCAAAATTCAACGTTTTAGCGATGGCCATATCCATCGCCAACCCATTGGTAAACCAGATTACCGACGGTTTGTCGATGGATTTGGGTTAAATACATCCGTCGGGATATGACTCATCGCTAAAAATAATCCGTTGTCAAGTTGTTGCCAAGTGACGACTGAGCAACGAATTTTTGACAGCCATATTCGTACAATTAGCGACGACTGGCCGACGAATTTTTGTCAAATCTAAAGAACAGTTAGGCAACTCTAGTGGGGGATGAATAGAGTTTATGAAAATAATAGCCAATTAAAAATTAAACTATTTTCACTAACAGTATATAATCAGCGTAAATACAAAAAATATAAAGAACAAGATAGCATACGCAAACACAGCCGATTTTAACCTGGTTTTCCTCATGGAGGACTAGTCCAGTCATGAAAACTCTAGCTCAGGATTAAATCCACTATTTATGAAATAGTAGTTACACCTCGTGCCTTTTCTTCAGAAGAGCACGTCAACTTCTTACAAAGATCGCAGTAGCGATGCTTGAAATTTTCTAAGCGACTTTCTTAACTCTTGCACAAACTCCTAACTGAAAAGCACTGAGCACTTTGAGGCTTATGGAGCTTGTGGCTAGTAGATGAGAAGGTTAAGGCTTGTATAAGGCTTTAGAGAGAAGAGAAGAGAAGAGAAGATTGGATGATTGAAAATGAGAGAATTCAAGGCCTATTTATACTAGTTGGGATAGGCAGAATTCGGCCAAAATTTTGTGTCAAGAATTTAAATTTTTGGCCGTTGGACAACTAGCATACAACAAAACCAAAAAATTAGGGTCCTATAATTTAGGGGACAGAGTTTGGCCTGAACTCTGTGTGGAGGCAGAGTTTGGCCCGAACTCTGTCTCTAGGAGACAGAATTGCTCAAATGGGCTATGTGGGCTAGTTTGGTTTCGTGGAGCTTTTGGTTTGTGGTTTGGAGATAAGTATAGGTCCAAACTACTCAGTGCGACACAGTTTACGTTTATCTAGACTCAATAAAAGTAAAAGTACAGACTCAAAAACTGATTACGTTGCAGGATAGAGGCGACGTCCGTCTTGTACTGAGTTCTGTCTTGATGTGTCCTATTAAATTATGACAAGTATCATATTGTCAATTTTATCAATATTTGGTTGACTGTGATTTTGTGTCAATAATCTCCCCATATTGATAATTGACAAAATGATATTTGTATATTCAATGTACATACCTGGACACATGTATAAAAGAAATAGCTCTTCCATAATCAGTACATAGAAGCAATAGCTCCCGCATAAATATTGCTTCTCTGTAAGCCAATGTTCATTTGTCCTGATAAACATAATCTTTACCAAAATATAGATAAAATAGATAGACAATATGATATGAATATCAAATATCAAATAATTCTCCCCCTTTTGTCATTTAGCAAACGCAAACAAACAAAAATTTGTAAATAAAAGTAACTGGCAAGCACACTAAAGTAATAATAAACTGCATAAAGTGCCTGAAGAGTCACAGAACATAGAGTGAACTAATACAATAAAAAGTAACTTCGTAAAATAGAAGTCCATAATGCATAAAAACTAAACATAAGATCCTCAGCATCGGCAGGTAGGAGACCACATCTATCAAGGAGCTCGAGATGGTCCAGCGCCGTCAGATGGATCAGTATCCGAACGGCGAGTATCCACAAAAGCCGCATCCAGATCCAGATAGCACATAACCCAATGGTCAATGATACGGTATCCGTCGCAAGCAAGATCCTACTCCATAGGAAGTGGCATAGAACGATGCTGAGACATACTGTATCGGATGTCATGCAGTGAGTTGCTGATGGCACTCATCTGCAATATGGTACGATAGTCGAGCTGGGTTAAGCGATTATCCTCTAACATGAACTGATCACGAAGCATAGTCTGAATAGACTCAAGAGTAGCAGGAGGAGGGGCACAGGCAGCCCTAGAGCAGGTACGTCATCCTGAGCATCAGAGTGCTCAGACTCAGCAGGAGATCCGACAGCTGCCTGAAGCCGCCTTGCCTTAGATAGGAAGGTAGGGGCAGGAAGGAATTGGCACTCATCGAGAGGGACATGAAAAACACAAAAAACCATAGGAAGATAGAGGGCATAGACCAAAGATCGTGGCCTCTTCCTAGCGTTGATCATTCAGTCCATCATGGTACATGGAAGATTGAACAGAAGTGTTTGCTATTGATTATAAAAGAACAGAACAGTTTTATGGGAGGACTGGACTTTTACTTCACAATACAAACTCGTTTGTACAAAAGAGAGCCTAGGAACAAAACCTAGGAAAAGCAATCTAAAGTACAATTGTTTATTTTTGATTCTGGGGGGTGACGGTAGAGGTTCGGGAGAGTGACGTCAACTCTGCCTTACTCCTTGGACGATCAAATGCAACTTCGACTCCGGGAAAGAAATGCTCGTTGTGTGTGTGGGGGTTGCTAGTCTCTCTGCTCGGGCTCTGTACGACTGCTCCTCTGTCCAGGCCTTTGCAAGGGAATGGCAACTTGCTATTTATAGGGCTTTTTGATAAATAGGGTTTGTAGTAATTGCTCCTTAAAAAGTGGGCGGTTAGGGATTTGATTAAAATTAGCCTTGATCTTGTTTGTTAGAAATTAATCTGGGCCGTTAATATTGATTGTAACAAATCTGGACAGTTAATGTTGATTGCACCAAATTTGTATGGTTTATTGGAAATCGATCTGGGCAGTTAACATTGATTGTAACAAATCTGCATCGTGATGATTTGTTGATATCAGCAAATTCGAATAAATAAATCTTGTTCAATCTCTTGCCACGAGTCCCAACTGCCTGTTATGTCGATTGCCATGAATCTGAATTGTTAGGATTTGATCAACTCCTACTACATGAGTGTGGCCTCGTGTCAGAGCCGCATAAGAGTGGCCTTATCTGAACCGCATTGAAGTCCTTTAATCTGAGCCGCATGGAAGTCCTTTAATCTGAGCCGCATGGAAGTCCTTTAATCTGAGCCGCATGAAGGTCCTTACAACTGAGCCGCATGTACGTCCTTACAACTGAGCCGCATGGACGTCCTTTAATCTGAGCCACATGGAAGTCCTTTAATCTGAGCCGCATGGAGGTCCTTACAACTGAGCCGCATGGACGTCCTTATAACTGAGCCGCATGGACGTCCTTTAATCTGAACCGTATGGAGGTCCTTACAACTGAGTCGTATGGACGTCCTTACAACTGAGACGCATGGACGTCCATTAATCTGAATCACATGGAGGTCCTTACAACTGAGCCACATGGACGTCCTTACAACTGAGCCGCATGGACGTCGTTACAACTGAGCCGCATAAAGAGCTTTGGAAATAGGTGGATCCTGCCAGCTATAAAGATTTTTCTCGTCTCTCCAGGAGCACGTCAAGAGTCATTATTTCACCTTTATGTCAGAGCTATCAATCCGTTGTGTCAGGGCTGCTGCATTGCGTTAGAGCTTTTAATGAGCTAGCTACACCGAGTAATGATGGCCAGCTGTAGATGCCTACTTTGAACTGTATAGATCCACGTGGCCTGTTCTGAGCTGCATGGAGCTATTATGTACTTTCTAGCCGTATGAAGCCTTAAGAGACTTTTGAGCCGCATGAAGCCTTAAGAGACTTTTGAGCCGCATGAAGCTCTAAAGGACTTTTGAGCCGCATAAAGCTTTTCTGTTCCTTTTCCATGCTTCTACAAGACCCCCTTCAAAGTTTTTAATTTGTAAAATTGAAATACTTTGAATAAGAAGCGTGGCTATGTCCGCATAAGCTCCTCGTGCCGCATAGACTCTTCTGGTCGCATAGGATGTTCTGGCCGCATGTATGTTCTGGCCGCATGGATGTTCTGGCCGCATAAACTGTTCTGTGCCACGTAGGCATCTCATTTATTTGCCTTAGATTTGCTCTGATTTAAAGCCGTCTTTCGGGATAGGATTCCAATAGTCAGCTTTAAATATTTAGATTTTGCCTTAATGATTAGGATTTAATCTTTTCACATGCAGGGGTTAAAAATCCAAGAGTCGGCTTTGTTTCCTAGGCGGTGCGTCAAGCGAAGCGTCCCTTAATCCGCATGCCCCCCATCAGCCTATAAATATGGGTTCTTTGGGAGAGAGAGACTCTTTACTTTCTTTTCTTTTCAACTTTTCTTGCCCCTAGTTGCCATCGTCTTCTCTCTTGATCACCGATCAACAATGGCCCCCAAAGCTTCCTCTAGTACTGCGACGAAGGATAAGAGAGCGGCTTCTTCATCGACTGAGGTGCCCACAGTTTATCCTGATGTCCACCCCGCCATTGATGGTAAGGATTATGTGGAAGATTGTATGCTTCAAACCCTAACAAAAAATGGCTCTGCTGCATGTTTTATGTATAAGCCTTTTCTCCTTGGCATTTAATACGTCCTTCATCTTTATTGAACTGCCCAAGTTCAGTACGATGAAGCCGCATATGTTGTATGGGACACATGAACTTCTCATGTCTGAGCCGCATGGGGTATGCCCCATGTTTGAGCTGCAAGAGAAATGACTGAGCCGCATAAGTACCTTTAAACTGAACCGCATGAAGTCCCACTGAACAGAATCGTATGAGCTCTTGATGAACTGGGCCGTATAAGCTCCAACAGATCAGAGCCGCATAAGCTTATCTGAACTGGGCCGCATGAGCACCTTAAAAACTGAACCGCATGAAGTTCCAATGAACAGAACCGCATGAGCTCTTGATGAACTGGGCCGCATAAGCTCCAACAGATCAGAGCCATATAAGCTTATCTGAACTGGGCCGCATAAGCCCCATTGAATAGAACCGCATGGGCTCTTTTAGAACTGAGCCGCATGAAATCCCTTTTAAAACCTGGACCGCATAAGCTCATCTGAACTCGGCTGCGTGAGACCCTGCTAAACAAAAGCCGCATGAACTCCGCATGAAGTCCCTTGAACAGAACCGCATATGAACCCATCACAGTAGAGTTGCATGAACTCCGTTAAAATTGAGCCGCATAAGGACCCATCAAAACAGAGCCGCATGGACTCTGTTAAAAACTGAGCCGCATAAGGACCCGTCCAAACAGAGTCGCATGAACTCTGTTAAAACTGAGCCGCATAAGGACTCGTCTAAACAGAGCCGCATGAACTCTTTTTAAATATTTTCTGGTCGTCTTCTGACTTTGTTTCCTTTGTCCTTCTTTCAGTAAATTTGCCCATTAATGCTGCGGGAGAACCTCTGGTGGGTCGTGCCCAATCTGCTGTGGGCTATAGGTATGACCACATAGTCGAGTATGTGGTGAACCAGTTTTCAAAAGACGAACCTTTGAAGAGGCTGGATGATATTAAAAAGCAGTCCTTCTTCTTTATTTCGGGGATGATGAACTCAGGGCTGCTGGAGGAAAACACTTGAAGCCTGCGTTCCTCTTCGGGGACGCCCTGACTGTGAAGAACTCCCAAGTTCTTGATATATCTGAGAGCTGATTTTTTACTTTTGACGGGATGGCGATCCATGTTCCTCTGATAGAGCGTCACTTCCCACTGTCATGGTTTAACATATTGCCCATGACCAGAAAGATGGAGGATTCATTGACTCCGACCCGGAGCGGGATAATTGTGGGTAAAATTCACTACAATAATAACATATGGTCAGTGTACGCGGACAGGGTACCAGTCAGCCTATACATGATGGGGTTGGCCCCGGGCAGTTTCTTGAATGTGCAGGATCCCAATGACACTTTCAAAACCAACTTACTCAGACGGGGTCCTATCTTATTGGCCAGTTGTCGCTGCTGAATTGGATACACCCTCTCCCTTTGTGGACCAACCTGTCTACGTGGATCGCGCGGAAGTACGAGACTCTCCTGCGCGAGATTGGACTCTACCATGCCATTCGGGGTACCAGCTATGGCTTGCCCATAAACAAGAAATTGTTTATGGCTTCGCTGGAAATGTACAACTGCCGCACGGGGACTTTCTTTACACCCGTAGGGGAGATGGGGCTTGCTCTGTAAGAGATGCTTGCAGTCTCTAAGCTACCTTGGGGAGACGAAGTTTTTGAAGTGTATACTCCGACGAACGAAGAGTTCGAGGATCTGGACCGACGGTTCCTGGGCTTCGTAGCTGTCTACCAGGAACTACTATGTCATCACAGTACATGCCACCAGCTATCTATCAAGAAGGATAGTAGCTTGGAAGGGAACCTTCCCCATACTTCGTCCTGGCTCACCTACCTTTTTACGCTAGATGCCTCAGGCCGGGTTTCTCCCCGCAGTCCTCAAACCTACAAGGAAATACAGAGCCAAGTGTCGACGGCCAAGAGATCGAGGGCCACAGGAGACAGATTTGGGAGTAAAACTGACTCCTTTAGCCATTTTTACCAAGATACCTAGCCGATGTCTGAGAAGGCTCTCCTGGCGGGATTCCTGATGGTATGGCTGTGAAATTGCGTGGTCTCAGGAGGGGCTGGTTCCATTGAGAGAATCAGTCGTAATTTTATCCTCCCTGCTGTGAAGCTGGTCTTTAGATTCAGGCTAGCTCTACTCTTGGCCATGGTGTGCAGTATATACCGTAGCCTTCGTACTTTTACGTCCAAGGTCATCGCCCATGACATGAAGAAGGACTTTGAATGTGTTGAACTGCCATACCACTATCTGATGGAGTGGTTGTTGATGCATTGCCGGTCTTTAATGAGGCCTGGCCCCGAAGATGGCGTAACTGCAGATGACGCCTTCATCTTCCAATATTGCCACATGCCTTGGGATTGCGAGACTATGCGCGCTTGTAGGATAGCGCTGTCAAGAGTGGACAGATATAATTTTTTCGTATCTGTTCCTCAATTTACTACTGAGAAAATAAGGGCTGTACATCTGGATGGTATTGGGCCTCCCCACTTCTTAGACGGCAAAATGCTCCTTTGGTTGCACAACATTCGCCCTTTCTACCTGGTATACTGTAACCGCAACGCTGTCTACTTGGAGCATTACTTGCCCAGTAGGTTTGTCCGACAGTTTGGGTATAGCCAGCTTTTTCTGAACAGTTCCTGCTCTTGCCTGGATTATGAAAGCAGCATCCTAGATGGCATCAGGGCCTGGTATTATTATAATATGGTTTACACCCATACTAGCTTCTCGGTTCCTGATACTGGGGATTCAGGAGAGATCTTGTATTTGGCAGCTCTCTACCACGTCAAGGCGAACAAGCCTCCTGTTGGCTTTGACCCGAGTACCAGCTTCATTGTTGGTACCGGCTTGGAGGAGAAACCCAAGGGGTCTAAGGCGAAGAAGAGGAGGGAGAACAAGGTCGATGTGCCGGACTCGGAGTCCAGCAACGCGGATGAAGAGGATGACGAGCACGCTCCCGATAACACTCTTCTTTCTGCAGATGAGGTGGTGGTGGATCAACCGCCTGTTGAGCCGAGCTCTTCCCGAAAGCGAAGCAGGCCTGAGTCTGCTGGTGGCGACAGAACCTACTCCGTGAAACGGGCTACGGTTAAGCCTTGTCAGCTGCTCACTAAGGAGAGAGGCGAGGGTATGAGCGCCATTTCGGAGGTGAATTGAATTACAACCATCTCATTCTTTAACTCTTCCTTTTCCTGAACTATGATCTAATCATTTTCTTTTCTTTGTAGGCGTCAGAAGAGTCGGACTTTTGAGAGTTGGTCGCTGTTTCTGAAGTCAATCCGGTCCTGCCCACTTTGATTAGTGACATGTGTGCCGAGATTATCTCTGCCGGGGTTCTCTCGGCAACGGCGAGGGGTCTCAGGTTGCAGATATCTCGACTCAGGACGACATGGGCTCTACTAAACCCGTCCCCGAGACTACTAAACTTCAGCAGGGTGATGCTGATCCAGTTGTATCTCCTTTCGGGGCGGCTGTGGCAGAGGAACCAGCTGAACTTGGCTCGGGTGTAGCTAGCGAAGAGATCACGGCGGCTGTGAGCGAACCTCAGCCTCCGTAACTCTCCCCTGGTAAGATAAGCCAAGTCTTGACTAGCGAGGAGGCTCATTCGCTGTATCATCACATCCTTTGGATTAAGCTGATTGTTGGTTGCTCTGGACATACAGGTCCTGCTCTTTACTGCCAATGACAGACATTGTCAGGGTAGAGTTTGCTGGAGGAGACCTAGTGGAAGAGAGCATGCCTTCCCCCTCCAGCTTTCGTTGAGGGACCTTCCGCTGAATCGAGTTTGGGTGAGCGAGCGACGGAACTGCTGGAATGGGGAGAGATGGTCCCTATACCCTCATTTGTTTATGTGGCTCCAGAGGATGACCTCTCTTTCCTGCCGTGCCTTCGGATTCTTCGAGCTACGGAAGAAGAATTGGCCGCTATTCAAGCGTCCTTTCGCTCGGAATTTGTTTTCCTCGTGGCAGAAGCATCAAGTTTCGTTGCATCTTTTTCGACTCTGCCAGCCACTCTTCTTTTGACGCCGTCTTCTTCGAAAGTTCTGGATGAATCATCAAGGGATGTGGTTGACAGTTTCTACCATCACTTGAGGCGAGAAGTTGAAGCTGCGAGGGAGAGGGGGACCACTTTTGCCTTGGCTTGTCAATGCGCCCGAGGTCAGATTAAAATCGTTAGAACCCTCCCCGGTGGGGCAGGGATGGTTGAGCTGCTGGAGCCCAAATTTCTAGAGGCGGATCAGCTTGTGGCCTAATTTAAAGTACTGTGGCAAGTTGATCTATCTTCAACGATAGATCAGGTGCGGGCCCTTCTCATCACTGTCCTGGAGAAGATAAGGGCCGCACGAGATGTGTCTAAGCCGATTATCACGAAGGACCTCGACGATCTATCTCTCCATTATGATCAGCTGAGCCGCAGGAGCGAGGATTGCATGGTTCGGGAAGCGGTTGCCTCTCGTGGAATAATTGATATGAGGGAGCAGATCCTCGAGCTCCAGAGGAAGCTGGCTTTCTTGGAATCTGAGCTTGAGGCCTCCCACACGGATAAAGAGTTGATCGTTCAGGAGGCCGAAAAGGTCACCCGAGCTTCTGTCGGCCTGGAGCGAGCTCTGAAGAGACTCGAAGATGGCTGGCAGACCCACGCGCATCTGAAGGATGCAGAGCGACTGAATCAGGTGGCCGAGCGTCGGGCCAAGCTGCGAGTTGAGCGGTCTACCGTCGTGCTGAGGGACCGTCTCAGAGAATTATGTGTAGCCGAACCATAATCGACCTTTCTTTCTTTCTTTATCATTTTCCTTCATTTTGATAAGGACGTGGTCCCCGAATATGTAGTACTTTTGCTTTTCAATAAATGACTATGTTTTCATCATCCATCATCTATTATGCTTGTACTGTATCTTTGGATATTTGTGATGTTTGCCCCGCTGGGGAACTATTTGTGGACCTATTACCCTTGGCATACCTTGATTTTAGGTATGGATAATAAGTTTGATTAGGGATACCTAGAACGATTCTACGGTAGGGTGGCCATGGAAGTTCTTGGTATCGAGCGAAAGAGTGCCATGGGGCAACTGGGCCCCAGAGGCATGATGAAAAAAGAGTTGCATGTACTAGAGGACTTAGTACAAGATTTATGGTCACAGAGGACATTTCTGGTCAACAGAGGACATTTGTGGTCAACTGAGGACATTTTTGGTCAACCGAGGACATTTTTAGGCCTATTATCCTTAGCGTACCCTGGTTTTAGGTACGAATAATAAGTCGAGAGAGAAGCAACATACTTACTCAGAGGTAATAAGGACGGGTAAATATGAGGGTTTCTTCGATGGAATCTTGCTACTCAGAGGTAATGAGGATGTGGCAGGAGTGGACACCATGAAAGGTACATAGAACAACTCAAAGGTAATGTAGATGTGGAAGTTCTACGTGAGGGGTGGTTTATTTTTGATGGAAGTGAAACAACTCAGAGGTGACATCGACGTGGTTGTTTGGGGAAATTTGTGGATCTGTTACCCTTTTTATGCACTGAAAGTACGGGTAGTGGATCATTAGGAAGGAGCTCTTCTTAGGATAAAAGTTCAGAGGTATGATCATACATGACTTACTACCCAGAAGATGCGATATAGATGCATCTGGAGTGACCAGAGTATAAGTTCAGTAGTACCTGCGGGTACATAACTGAACAATCTGGGAGATTTGGAGTCAGAATATAAGTTCAGCGGTACCAGAGGGTATGTAACTCAACAATCAAGGAGATTTGGAGTCATAATGTAAGTTCAGCGGTACCAGAGGGTACATAACTCAACAATCTGGAAGATTTAGAGATGTCGTTTTAGACATAATACTTCTTTAGAAACTTGTCATTGATGGGCAACATGAGCAAGTCTCCGTTTTGTTTTGTGAGGCGGTAAGCACCATTGGAGAATACAGCCTCGATGACAAATGGGCCATCCCACTTTGGCTGGAATTTGTCGGCAGTTTTGTGAGTCATAACCATCGACCTCCGAACAGCCAGAACGAGATCGTCTACTTGGAATGTTCTGATTTTAACCTTCTTGTTAAAAGCTCCCGAGATACGTGCTTGGTATAGCTCAATTCGTTGTTGAGCTAGCAGACGCTTCTCATCTAGAGCCTCCAACTCTTGTAACCGGCGATGGTGATTATCATCTGTTGTCAATCGATAGGTAAGGACAACGCAGAGTGAGGGGATTTGAGCCTCCAATGGGAGAACTGTCTCACTCCCGTATACCAAGGAGAATGGTGTGTTCCTAGTGGCCGTCCGAACTGTAGTACGGTATGCCCATAAGAATTTGCCAAGCTTCTCATTCTAGTCACATTTGTTGGAAGACACGAACTTCTTGAGTAGCTTGATTATAGTTTTATTGAATGCTTCTGCCAACCTATTCACTGCCGGATTGTACGATGTTGAAGCAACATTCTGGATTCGGTGTTTATCGCAGAACCGATAAAAGGCGTGGCTTGCGAACTGCGGACCGTTGTCGTGGATGATCCTTCGGGGCAGTCCAAAGCGATAGATGACATGATGCTTGAGGAAGCAGATCATGTTTGAAGTCTTCACTTCTGTCGACGGAATAGCCTTCGCACATTTGGAGAAGTAATCTGTAATTGCGAGTATGAAGCAATGACCTCGGGACGAAGACGGAGTGATCGGTCCAATGATGTCCATTCCTCATGCTTCGAGTGGCCAGGATGCCACCGTCGGATGTAGAAACTCGGATAGATGGTGGATGAAATTTAAGAGGACTTGATAGGCTTTGCACTTTCTTGCATAGTCTATCGCATCTGTAACCATCGTGGGCCAGTAATAGCCCATTCGGTGAAGGCGATCTTACAATTTCGGGCCAGGCTGATGGGCCCTGCAGACGCCGTCGTGAGCTTCACGTACAGCTTCTTTGGCTTCTGTATTTGACAGACACCGAAGCAGTAATCTATCGTATGATCGCCGATACAGTATTTTCGTCTCTGTATCGTAGAAGAATCTGAGGGAACGTCTTCTGATAGAAGTGGCTTCTTTTGGATTCTCGGGCAAGATGCCATAGACTACGAAGTCTACGAATGGCTGTCTCTAGTCTGGCGCTTCATCGACCGTCTGAGCCGAATGACTCGCTACAAATTAAACGTTACTCTTGGGACAGACCAATTCGTGGCCTATTACGTCCACCAAATGATGAATATATTTAAGGACCGCTAGGGAAGCGGCGAGACCTACTAGGGCATCGGCTTCGATATTTTGGAGTCTAGGAACATGTTCTATGAAGAACCCTTCAAATGACGAAATGATGTTAATCGCTATTTGGTGATAGGGGATCATATCTTCATGGCAAATTTCATATGAACCCCGGATCTGATTAACGATTAACTATGAATCGCCATATGCTTCAAGATACTCTACCCCCAGCTCTTTTGCAAGTTGAAAGATAATGACCAAAGCGTTGTACTCGGCCACGTTATTTGAACAGGTCTTCATGAGGGAGTAAGCCCGATTGATCACCAGCCCGTAGGAAGAAATCAGCACCACTCCGACTCCAGCGATGATGTTGCCCTTGGGCCCAGTTCTGGAAGCGTCATCGAAGAAAATTTGCCATACGGCATCATGAGAGGCCACATTTGAATTAGCGACCTCATCTGGAATCTCTTTATCTATTCTGGTTGACTCCGAACCTGGATAAGATGCTAAAAAATCTGCCAGAGCTTGACCTTTAACAGCCTTCTGCGGGACAAAGATCATCTGGTAGGGAGATAATAATATCGCCCAGGTAGCGAGGCGAGAGCTAAGTGCACTTGGCTTGGTCATGAGGACCCTGAGGGGGCTAACTCTTGATACGACATGGATGGTTTGCCCCGTGACGTAGTGTCGCATCTTCTGAATGGCGAAAACCAGAGCAAGGCACTCCTTCTCCACGGCAGTGTATCGAAGCTCCAGGCCCATCATCATTCGGCTGAGGTAATATATAGCTTGCTCATGGCTTGAATTATTGTTTTGTGCTAGCTAAGCACCGAAAGAATGCTCCATTGCTCGCACATAGAGCAGGAATGGTTTTCCACCAACCGGGGCCACCAGGACTGGAGGGTTTGATAGATATTCTTTGATGTTGTCGAAGGTGCGCTGGCATTCTTCTTCCCATATGAATGAAACACCCTTCTTCATGAGGTGGGTGAATGGCTGACATCGTCTGGAGAGGTTAGAGATAAACCTTCTGATGTAAGCTAGCCTCCCTTGAAGGCATCGGAGTTCACGAAGATTTCTCGGGGGACCCATCTCCATGATTGCATTCGTTTTCTCGGGATCTATGTGAATTCCCTAGGAAGTAATGATAAAACCCAGGAATTTTCTACTAGATACGCCCAAGAAAGATTTGGTAGGATTTATCTTCAAGTTGTGCGCTCGCATCAGGTCGAATACCGTCCTCAGATCCTGCGGATGGTCTCCTTTAGAGCAGCTTTTGATAGCTATGTCATCGACGTAACACTCTATGGTCTTACACAGGTGATCTCTGAAGATGACACTCATGGCTCTCTGATATGTAGCACGAACATTCTTTAAGCCGAAGGGCATGATGGTGTAACAGTACACGCCAATCGGTGTTCGAAATAATGTATGCTTCTCGTCGTTAGGAAACATCTTGATTTAATTGTATCGTGAAAAGCCATCCATGAATGACATGCACTCAAAGCCAAATGTGTTGTCGATCATGATGTCCGTGATGGGAAGAGGAAACTCATCTTTAGGACAAGCTTCGTTTAGATTTTGAAAGTCAATGCAAATTCGCATCTTCCGATTCTTCTTGAGGACTGGCACTATGTTGGTGACCCAGTCTGGATGTTGATCCTCCCGAATGAAGCCGCTGGCTATTAGTTTGTTGACCTTAGCTTCGATAGAATTCATGATGTCCGGGGGAAAATATCTTTGCTGTTGTTTGATCGGCTTTGCATCCGGACGAATATTGAGTTTATGAAGTACGATCTCGGAGTCTAGCCCTGGCATGTCTTCATAACTCCAGGCAAACACGTCAATGTACTCTCTGACGAGTTGCAAAAGTTCCTTCTGCTCTTCGTCTGTGAGGCTTTTGCTGACGAAGATTGGCTTTGGAGAGGATTCGTCGTCGAGCTCAACTTTCATAACCTCATCTTCAGTGGCAGGTTCATGAAGTTCGAAGCATTTTTTCCATAGTGCGTCTAGTTGCTGGACCCAAGGTTCTAGCTCAAGAAGTTCAGGTACATCTTTATCTTCTTCGTAGGCATCAACAAATGCCATATTGACAGACAGAGCTTGCCTGAATACGTCCCCTATGCTAACATCTGAATCGTAAGTGGGTGATCCGTTTGAATGCGAATGCCAATCGCATTTCTCATTGGAGCTTTCAGGAGTTATTGCAGGTGTAACATAACCTAGCCCACATCTGTAAGGCTAGGCACCGTCTAGTGCCGTAGTTCAAGCCTGGCATAGTTTCCAGATCATACCCTTATTTTTGCATGAGGTACTTGGATCGAAAACTATATAGATAAAGGGACAGTCTTCCGGTGTCGGGTTCGAGATCAACTTCTTCTATCCTGAAGGGCTGTGGATCATTCTTCCGACCGAAGATGATTGGATGATCCTCTCCCTCAACTATGCCCATCTTCTACTGGAGTAAGTTGATTTACGATGTAAACATTTGTCACCTGTGTGTGTAGGTTGGTGCCTATACCGTGTTCTATGGCATACATTGTACAAAGCTTATTAAGCTCGAGATAGTTCAAAGATAGTCCTTTATTGATAAAGTAAGGTATCTTTTCCAGTGGAATTACATCATCTGCAGATGGAACATCAGTGTGAGCAGCCACATACTTGGCCAGCTCTGACTCTTCTTCGGCTACCCATGTGTCAATGAAGACTAGGAGGATGACTTGGGCAGCTTAATCATAAAGGGCTCCACTGGTGGAGCATAACGTGGAGTCGTTGGCGTACTAGTGACACCCAGCTTAGTGTTTGGTGTGAGACGGGGAGTTATTGGCTCACATGAAGTCCCCGACTTCGCGTTCAGCTGTCGATTCATTATGGAAAGACGAATCGTCCTTGGCTTGACAGAGGGATTAAGCTCCTCTGTTTGTTGCTGGCTAGCTCTAGGCAGCCTGATTGTCAGTGGCTCTGTCGTGGGCCTTGACGCTTGGCCAGACCTTGGCAGTCACATTATCATCTGCCCTTCCTGTGTAGAGAGGCTGATTGCATCCTTACGCAGAGTGGCTGTAAGGGGTGCAGTTCTGCCAGGTTTGCGGGCTTGGAGGTGGATCGTCAGAAGTTCTTTCGATCCAGCTGTCGCCTCAGTTTGAGATTGAGTATCTCCTTCGACAAGGTGCCTTTTCGACTTCTCGTATAAGCATGATTCTGAGTAGTAGGATTCGACCCCTTTAAAGGGATCGATGTCGACAAATTCTGTCCTCACGAAGCCATGCTTGTTGACGTACTTGAAACACTGGTGCAGTATGGAAGGCACGATCATGTAATCATGTATCCAAGGACGCCCCAGGAGAATATTATAGGAATTGTCTGTATCTATGACATAACAGGTCACTTCTGACTGAAGGTCGCCGATTTGGTACTTCAGGCGAATCTTCCCTATCGGATAGCTTCTGCCTAAATTGAAACCGCTGATGGCAGTGCTTGTCGGCATCAGACGATGCATTGGGATGCGCAGATGGTGCATCATGCTCTTCGGGATGATGCTTATGGAAGAACCGGAATCAATATGCATCTGATCCACCTTGATGTCACCAATGTATCCAGTATAATACAGAGGGCGATCGTACAGGTTGGTCTTGATAAGCATATCCTGCGGCGTGAAGACAATGTTAGGCATTGCACCTGTGCAAGCGCTGTCTTGGAGATCTGCAGGCGAGCTCTCCCCAGTAAAATTGGACTGAGCCAGATATGCGTCGGCATTCTGGAGTGCCTCGCTCAGTGTGATGCAAACATCTTTGGAGATTCTTAGGAGCTCGTATAGCGACAATTTGGCCGGTGTGTTGGCCAATTCTGCCAAGATATCAAAATTGTAGGGCCTCTCCGGCCCATGAGGCGCCTCTCTTCGGAGTGGCTTGTCAAAGCGAGTCTCATTTGGCCTAGGCTTGTCGGTCGTCGAAGGCTGAGAAGGTCCTAGAGCATCAGCAGCTGCCAACTGATGATCTTCAGCCGAGTTACCCGGTGTAGGTTGGGATCGTGCACCCGACCGGGTGACGACAGCTGTAGCTTCTTCGGCCTCTGCAGAGATTGTGCGGCAGGATTTGACTTTTCCACTCTTCTTCTTGCTGGTGGAGGGTGGTGTGGACTGAGTCACTTTAGGTACCAGGTCCGGATGGACCCACATGACTTCTTCTCATGATGTGGTAAGGGGCACTAGACCAGCAGCCTGGTCTCAGGGAGGTAGAAGATTAGCAACCTCCATTGTTGCCCGAGGGATGGGCACTACGCCATCTTGAGTCTTTATCGGAGGGAAGCTGCCGAATTGTACTGACACCATGCTGGCTACCACGGTCACCTCTTGGAAATCAATGGCCAGGGCCTTAGAATCGATGAGATGCTGGATGTATCGCTTCAGTTGGAACAGTCTTGAGTAGCATGGTGGACGTAGCGATAGTAGTGACAGTACTTAGGGCTTTCCATTTCTGCTGGCCGAGGTTCCCATTTTGGTGGGGGGAGCTGAACTCTACCCCCTTGTATGAGCATGTCTAAGATGGGCTTGACATGGCTGTCCTCGAAGGAGTAGGTTATCTGAGGCCACTGCTTTTCTGCCGACTTTGGTTCAGGCTTCTGGGCTGTGTCGGCCACCATAGCCTGCTTGTCCTTGTTGTCGCGGTTGTTGGAGGAATTACCGTCATTGTTGTTGTTGGCATTAAGGCGTTTACCTTTATCCTCTCCTTCCGAGATGTGCAGTCCCAGTTGGCAAGCTTTCTTCAACTTGTCTTCTGCGCTAGTGGCACTGATGATGAACGTCTTCCAGTCCTTAAACTGACTTTTGCCCATCTAGAGGCTGACCGTGGAGAGCAGCCTCTTTTCGCAAATTTTAATTAAGGAGGAATCAGGGTTACCGGAAGGCAACTTCATCGCGGTTTGGCAAAACCGCTCAATATAGTTCCTTGTCAGCTCCTTTTCTCCCTGAACAACGTCCATAAGGGTGGACATCGTCACGTCTTGTCCTACTTCATAGAACCTCTCCAGGAACATACGTTTGAAGTCGGCGAAGGAATGGATGCAATTGTCCGATAAGTTGTGGTACGAGTCGAAGACGACCCCTTCCAATTCTCCAATGAACAATCGCGTAAGGATGGCGTCGTCATGGGGCAGATGATCGGCTGTGACCTCAAAGTAAGTGATGCACCGGCTTACAGAGGTCTTGCCATCATAGGGATTGATGTTGAATAGCTTATATCTTGGTGGAAAGGGAACATCTCTCTATGTAGCAGGATACGGTTGTCGTATTCTGAGGTCCTGGGAGGTTTTTCGAGCATGAAACATGGTCCGGAGCTCCTGGACCTCTTTTCTTGCCTCCCTGGCCTCGTCTGCAGCGGTGGAAGCCGATATTTCAGGAGGATTATCACCCGGGTTTGGCACAGCTGAGTTTGAGTCCGCATTGACCGCGGGTCCCAAGTTTGTTTGGCCAGGCGTCCTTCCTTGCAGAGTTGGAAGGGCCATTTTGATCTCGTCCATTGACTTAACCAAGGTACGCAGTATGGCCTCCAGAGTGTTGATGCGTTGGCGATCACTGGGACTGTCTTGGTCGTTGTTCGTCATAAATGCTGTCCTCACATGAGAAAAAATAGAAGGAACGGTGGACGATGTGCCCTCCGAATCATACCCTTGTACAGAGAAGTCGTCAGGATATGTGGGAATGTTCTCCTCTGGTTCTGACTCAGAAGGAGTGGTACCCCCAGCTTCAGAGCTTGCTTAGTCTTGAGAGTTGTGGACGTCCTCGGGGACGTCGGAACCTACTGCATCTGTTGGGGGAACTGTTTCCCGTAGATTATCTTCTTGGAACACCGGATTATCGTAGATATTCGGAGGAGTGCTACCCCCGGCTCCAGCGCCTCCTAGAGATGTGGACAACGAATCTCCAAGTGTGACAGATTTCGTCATTGAGAGGGTACCTTGATAAACTCCTTCTGTAATGGTCGTGGACAACCGCTTCGAAGAGAGTTTCTTGGTTACACAGGTTGAGATTTTCGGGCTGGAGACGTTTGTTTTCTTCCCTCTCCCGCTGCCAGGGATCTTCAGAACAGAATTTTAGGAGGCGACGAGAAGGGCCTCGTCTTCTGAGCTTGGGTGTTACAGACGTTGGAAGACGGACCGCCGGTCTTCTGTACTGCCGCATTGTTACAGCATCAGTTGACAATGACTTGGGTGCAGTGATGTCCATGGAAGGACTCTCTGCACACCGAAGCTTCTTCTCTTTCTTTGCGCTTGTGAAGGATCACGTCACGCAAGTCAGGTGCGTCTCGAGCAACCTTTACACCCGTTTTGTGGGCCCGAGAATCCTGAGCATCTGAGTGTATTAGCACCATGTTTGCTCCCTGATTATTGGGAGACTCTTGGGAACCACTCTGTCCATTTTCCGCCGGGGGCTGGACTCGAGTGGTTCGGTACAACTTTCCATCGGAGGCCCGCATAACAGTAAGCAAAATGCTCGGATGGTCGGAGGTTGGGACAGCTGACTGAGCTCGCTAGTCCACGCTGTCCTAGACTTCTTTACTCTAACACTCGAGGGTGCATAGTGTAGAAGCATGGAAAATATTAGAATAAAAGCATAGATAGCCCATGCGGCTTTGGGTAGCAAGCCTATGCGGCTCATACTGGAGTTGCCCCATGCGGCCCGAAAGAAGACCCTCAGACTCATGCGGTTCGGGGATATATGCGGTTCAGCAGGAACATGCGGCTCAATTGACGCCACGTGTGATCCCCCCACAGCTGGCTACGGGAGTAATGGTCTCATTTAATGCTCTGACACGACTCGACGGCTGCGACGTCTCTGACATAAAGCGTCATAATGGCTCTGCCATAATGACAGACTCCTCGGGGAAAGAAGACAATCTCTGACCCGATCTGTCAGAAATCCTAGATTGCCACGTGGCAAAAGTCTCATGCGGCTCGGGTAGATAACAGCTTCATACGGCTCATTGAGGAATCACTCTAATATGATTAACAGGAATCCGCCATATGCGGTCCACCCATAGCCCGGTCTATGCGGCTCAATACCATGTTAACTCAGGCGGCCCACAGAAACTATGCATATGCGGCTCATGGAGAGATCGTCCCCTGCAGCTCACAAAGACTACGAATATGCGGCTTACGGAAAGCTCGTCCCCTGCGGCTCGATAAGGCATTGACTCCTGCGGTTCACGAAGAGTATCTCCCTGCGGTTCAAGTGTTGGTCACCCTATGCGGCCCTGGCAGGACCTTCAATTAAAACACGTGGCACTGAAGATTCAACAGAATCCCAACGAGAATATTTGACATCAGTATCATAATTGCCGAGATCAGGTCATATTATTTATCATCAAGCCAATAGGACACGTGGCGAGCAATCAAATATTGGCATAATCAATCACGAGGATTTAAAGCGGTCAGCATTAACTGCTCATAAGATTTGGTGCTATCAGCATTAGTGGCCGAGATTCATTATGATCAGGATCAAGGGCTCAGATAGAATGAAGGAAGCGCCGACATTCCAAACAGATAATCATCAGCAAACCCTAATGATCACACCCCACTCCTATAAATAGCCAGCATCCTCTCCATGCAGAAAAAAAAAAGAAAAAAAAAGGAGAGAGAGAGAGAGGTCGGCAACAAAAGAATAAAAAAATAAGAAGAGAGAGATCTACACAGAGAGAGCTCCCCCCTTTCTTCTTGATACTCACAGAGAGAGAGAAGCCAGGAGAGCAACCCGAGGAGAGTAAGAAGAGCCTTTCTTCGTCAACGCCAAGCAGATCTTCCCCGAGCCAAGGCTGCATACTGATCGTCCAAGGAGTAAGGCAGAGCGGCCGTCGCTTTCCCGAGCCTCTATCGTCACCCCCCAGAATCAAAAATAAACAATCGTACTTAGTCTGCTGTACCTAGGTTTTCATCCCTAGGCTTTCTTTGTACGAGCGAGTTTGTATTGTGAGTCTAAGTTCAGTCCTCCGATAATTGTTCTGTTCTTTTACAATCAATGGCAAACACATAGTAGGAAGAGTCCAAATGGTGCCGCATAGAGTCTGACAAATTTTCTTGGGAGCATCTGGAGTCAGGATCGCTTGAAAGGCGGTCAAAGACAAAACCCGAGCCGTTTGGAGCATTCATGCGGCTAGTATTTGTGGCCTCATAGGAATTCATATGGCTGGATCTGTTGGCTATATCAGCATTTATGCGGCTGGATCTGTTGACCACATCAGTATTCATGCGGCTGGATCTGTTGGCCACATCAGCATTCATGCGGCTGGATCCGTTAGCCACATCAGCATTCATGCGGCTGGATCCATTGGACACATCAGCATTCATGCGGCTGGATCTATTGGCCGCATCAGTATTCATGCGGCTGGATCCGTTAGCCACATCAGCATTCATGCGGCTGGATCTGTTGGCCACATCAGCATTCATGCGGCTGGATTTAGTGGCCGCATGAGTCTTCATGCGGCTGGAATTGTTGGCCGCATGAGCCTTCTTCATGCGGCTGGCACCCTTATGCGGCTTCTTCCTGGACCGCATAGAGTCCCCATTTGCTTCCTCAAGTCCAGCAACGTAGTACTTTCCTCTGCCTGACATAAGAACAGTAGGGTCCTCTGTGGCCTGAAGTGGGGTCGTATGCAAATCTCCGTCGTCCTGGACAGCAGAAAACACTTCGTCCAGAGCTTGGGGAGGAGCAAATGTTTTGGGCCTCCACTTCCTGCGGGCCTTCTTCGTACGGGCTCGCTTCTGGACCGGGCTAGCGCTCCCATTGGAGAGCATTTCTTCAAACGCCTATTGGTCGAAGCGGACGACCAGCATCTGTTGTGTGGAGCCAAGTTTGGCTGCGTCCGATTGCGTCACCAACTTCTCAGCCATGGAAAAGTTAGTCCCCAGCAGAGTCGCCATTGTGTTTGCCATTGATTTTAAAAAAACATAATAGTTTTATGGGAGGACTGGACATTTACTTCACAATACAAACTCGCTCGTACAAAAGAGAGCCTAGGAACAAAATCTAGGAAAAGCAATCTAAAGTACAATTGTTTAATTTTGATTCTAGAGGGTGACGGTAGAGGCTCGGGAGAGTGACGGCAACTCTGCCTTACTCCTTGGACGATCGAAAGCAGCTTCGGCTCCGGGGAAGAAATGCTCTTTGTATGTGCGGGGGTTGCTAGTCTCTCTGCTCGGGCTCTGTGCGACTGCTCCTCTGTCCAGGCCTTTGTAAGGGAATGACACCTTGCTATTTATAGGGCTTTGTGATAAGTAGAGTATGCAGTAATTGCTCCTTAAAAAGTGGGAGGTTAGAGATTTGATTACAATTAGCCTTGATCTTGTTTGTTGGAAATTAATCTGGGTCGTTAATATTGATTGTAACAAATCTGGACAGTTAATGTTGATTGCACCAAATCTGCATGGTTTACTGGAAATCGATCTGGGCAGTTAATGTTGATTGTAACAAATCTGCATCGAGATGATTTGTTGATATCAGCAAATCCGAATGAATAAATCTTGGTCAATCTCCTGCCACGTGTCCCAGCTGCCTGTTATGTCGATTGCCATGAATCTAAATTATTGGGATTTGATTAACTCCTGCCACGTGTCCCAACTGCTACGAGCCGCATGGAGGACTGTCATAGTTGAGCCGCATGAGTGTGGCCTCATGTCAGAGCCGCATAAGAGTGTCCTTATCTGAACTGCATCGAAGTCCTTTAATCTGAGCCGCATGAAAGTCCTTTAATCTGAGCCGTATGGAGGTCCTTACAACTGAGCCGTATGGACGTCCTTACAACTGAGTCGCATGGACGTCCTTTAATCTGAGCCGCATGGAGGTCCTTGCAACTGAGCCGCATGGACGTCCTTACAACTGAGTCGCATAGACGTCCTTTAATCTAAACCGCATGGAAGTCCTTACAACTAAGCCACATGGACGTCCTTACAACTGAGCCGCATGGACGTCCTTTAATCTGAACCGCATGGAGGTCCTTACAACTGAGCCGCATGGACGTCCTTACAACTAAGCCGCGTAAAGAGCTTTGGAAACGGGTGGATCGTGCTAGCTATAAAGATTTTCCTCGTCTCTCTAGGAGCACGTCAAAAGTCATTATTTCACCTTTATGTCAGACCTATCAATCCGTTGTGTCAGGGCTGCTGCATTGCGTCGGAGCTTTTAATGAGCTAGTTGTACCGAGTAATGATGGCCAGCTGTAGATGCCTACTTTGAACTGCATAGAGCCACGTGGCCTGTTGTCACGATCCGCACCCACTGTGAGGGTACGAATGCGTAACAGCGCCCAGCATACGCCGCAGTGTCGGCGGCAGAACGTTGTTCGAAGTCTCTAACTAACTATCAACTCATGCAGTATATAATGTACTTGTTGACACAGAGTCACAGTCAACCAAATATTGACTACATTGACTAAATAATATCTGTATAAATTCAATACGACACACGACGTCTGCTTTCAGTTCGGGACAAACGACAGCTCAGTTTCCGACTCTCAGTATATTTTCGAGTCTGTACTTTTACATTTCATTGAGTCTAGAAGTATGTACTCTGAGTTATGCTGAGCTCTTGGAACTTAGTCTACAAGCCTACCCAAAATCCCAAGCTCCACCAAAACAAAATTGCCCACAAGTCCCACTTAGAATCACTCTGTGCTCTGGAGACAGAGTTCGGGCCGAACTCTGCCTCCACACAGAGTTCGGGCCGAACTCTGTCCCCTAGAAATCAGGAACCCTAATTTTAGGGTTAGCTGGTTGCTAGCTGTCCAACGGCCAAATTTTTGAATTCTCCTACCCGAATTCTGGCCGAATTCTGCCTCAAAAATCAGTATAAATAGGGCATGAATTCTCTCATTTTGAATCACTCAATCTTCTCTTCTCTTCTCTCCTACAAGCTCTATAAGCCATACCCTTCCCATCTACTAGCCACAAGCCTCCTAAGTCTCGAGTGCTCAGCATCTCTCAGTTAGGATTCTTGTGCAAGAGTGAAGAAATCGCTTGGACAATTCTAAGCAATCGCCACTGCGATTCTCTGTAAGAAGTTGACGTGCTCTTCTGAAGTAAAGGCACGGGTTGTAAGCTACTATTTCATAAATAGTGGATTTAATCCTGAGCTAGAGTTCTCAGGCCTGGACTAGTCCTCCACGAGGGAAACCAGGTTAAAATTGCTGTATTTGCGTATGCTCTCTTGTCTTTCATTTACATTCCGTATTTTACTCTGATTATTTATTGTTCGTGAAAGAGTAATTTTTTAATTGGTCATTATATATATATATACTCTATTCACCCCCCTCTAGAGTTGCCAAACTGTTCTTCAATTGGTATCAGAGCTCTGTTCTCTTTATAAGGACTAACATCCTAAGAGCTGATCCATGGCAACCACACAATCCTTGATCTCCAATCATGGTGAAGGTCAGTCCACTCATAGGCCTCCCCTATTTGATGGGACTAACTACACATATTGGAAAACAAGGATGAGTTTTTATCTGAAGTCTCTAGACTTTGACCTGTGGACTGTCGTAACTGACGGTTACAAAAAGCCCGCCAGAATAGTTGTCGATGGTGACCTCACTGAGAAACCACACGACAAATATTCTGTCGAGGAGAAGAAACAGGCAAGTCTAGATGCTAGGGCTATTAATGCTTTATTCTGTGCTATAGACAGGAACGAGTTTAACAGGGTCTCTACATGCACCACTGCTCATGAAGTATGGAGACTTCTGGAAGTGACGCATGAAGGAACCACTCAAGTCAAGGAATCAAAGATAAGTCGTCTCACTCAAGAGTACGAAGCCTTCAAGATGAAGCCAAATGAGACGATCACTCAAATGTTTACAAGATTCCTCGACATCATCAACCCGTTATCCTCGCTTGGTAAGCAGTACTCAAACCATGAGAAGATCCGCAAGCTACTCAGAGGGCTACCAAAGATTTGGAACCCTAAGGTGACAGCCATCATAGAAGGAAATGATCTCACAAGTATGTCTATGGAGACTTTGATGGGCAAGCTCATGACTCACGAGCTTGACCTCAAGGACTTCGAAGAGCCTGCTCCGAAGACCAGGGAGATCGCACTCAAAGTTCATCGACGAAAGGTTGATCACGATGAGACTGAAGACGATATCTCAGATGATGAAGACCAAGCTCTCATGGTACGTAACTTCAAGAAATTCCTTCGCTTCAATCAAAGAAAGAAGGAACCACAAGAAGACGATGAAGAAGAGCCAACCTGCTATGGTTGCAAAAAGACTGGACACGTCAGAAGAGACTGTCCGCTCTTAAAGAAAAGCAACCGGTATGAAAAGCCCTACAAGAAGAACTCATCAAAAAGGTATGCCAACACAAGCATTTGGCATGAAAGCGAAGCAAGTGACTCCGAGGAAGAAAAGAACTCTCCTCAAGACAAAGCAAATGTGTGCCTCATGGCAAATTCCACCAAGGTATCAAACGAAACTTTAGATGACTTCTCTTTTGATAAACTTGGCGATGCTTTCACCGATTTACTTGATGATCACAAAAAGGTTATCGGTAAATACAAGCATGCCAAGGACAAAATCAAAAGTCTAGAAGATGAGATACAAAGAATTTCTTTACTTCTTGATAATGTTAGAAACACATCACCCACAAATGACACTGATGAAGTATCCAAGCTTAAATTAAGCTTACATGATGCTGAAGCACGCATTGAGCAACAAACTCAAGAAATCACTACTCTCAACACGTTGCTTGCTGAAGAAAAGAGTAGACACAAGATTTCTATGACTAAGATTTATGGCTTAAATATCAAGATTGATGAACTGCAAGCTATGTCTAAAAGATTAGAAACCAAATTGGGTAAACAGGTTGTTCAACCTCAAACCCAATCACATGGGCACAACACCACTCATACTAGTCAACCACGTCATTCTCATGCAGCACATAACCATGCATTTATATACACAAACTTTCACAAACCACGTACACGTAAGAATATTCCTCATACTCATTATACTGCACAAAGACACAACCAATATCACTCTACACATAGACAAAGTCATCATACCATACCACATCAACATGCCATGCCACGTAGACAAAATCATCATGTTATGCCACATAAGCAAAATCATCATATCATGCCACAGCATCACACTATGCCATATAGACAATCTCAGCATGCCACTCCTCACAGTCAATATCATCATGCTATGCCACACAGACATCATCATCATGCCACTCACTCTATGCATAGTCCTCATTACTATGCTAACTCTCCATATCATCCTCATCCTGTTGCTTATAGATATCATTCTCATGCTCCCAGTATAAATAAAAATGCTATCTGTACTTACTGTGGAATACATGGACACATCTCACCACAGTGTAGAGTTAGAAGATTGGTAGACAAGAAAATATATGCTTGGTTTCCAAAAACTAACTTTTCAGGACCCTCAAGAAAATGGGTACCAAAGGTCACATCTACTCTTGATGTAGGTGGACCTTCCCTCCTCAACTGAGAGTAAGTGGATTCTCGATAGTGGATGCTCGCGACATATGACGGGAGATGCAAATCTTTTTGCATCACTATCGATGAAAAGAGAAGGATACGTATCCTTCGGTAACAATCTCAAAGGGCACATAATAGGTAACGGTATCATTGGTCATCCTCCTTCTCCTGTTATAAAGGATGTCTGCCTAGTGACCGAGTTAAAGCATAACCTGTTCAGCATTAGCCATCTTGCTGATCATGGATATGATATTAACTTTGGACAAAACTGTTGCTATATCTATGATAGGTCAACAGGAGACATTGCTTTTGAAGGGAAAAGAGAGGACAATATCTATATTTTCTATCTCTCTATAAATACTAACCATGCAGGTAGATGTTTATATGCCCACAAAGACGAACGACTACTTTGGCACCAGCGTCTCGGTCATGCCAACATGGATGCTATATCCAGGCTTTCTACCAAGAAGCTAGTGAGAGGATTGCCTGACATCACATTCAAATAGGACACGGTATGTGCCGAATGTGAACTAAACAAGGCAACTAAATCCTCATTTCATTCCATCAACTCTGTAAGTACTACTAGACCCTTGCAATTACTTCATATGGATTTATTTGGTCCTAGTAGAATAGCTAGCCTTGGTGGCAAACTTTATGCTTTTGTTATTGTTGATGATTTTTCGAGATTTACTTGGGTTTTCTTTCTCGCTAATAAGAGCGACGCTATCTCTGTTTTCAAAGTTTTTGTAAATAAAGTTCAAAACGAAAAAGGCTACATGATTACTCGAATCCGAAGTGATCATGGAGGCGAATTAGTAAATTCAGATTTTGAAAGTTTTTGTAATGCAAATGGTTTTGATCATGAATTTTCTTGTCCTAGAACTCCTCAACAAAATGGTGTTGTGGAGCGGAAGAATAGGACTCTTGGCGATATGGCTAGAGTCATGTTGAATAAATTTTCTCTTTCGAAATATTTTTGGGCAGAGGCTGTAAGTACAGCATGCCACATTTTGAATAGGGTGCTTATTCGTCCCATTTCGAAGAAAACACCCTATGAGCTTTGGTTTGGGAGAACCCCAAATGTTTCTTATTTTAGAGTTTTTGGCTGCAGATGTTTTATCCTTAACACCAAAGACAACTTAGGCAAATTTGATGCCAAAGCTGACGATGGTATCTTTCTTGGTTATGCCGCCAAGAGTAAGGGATATAGAGTTTTCAATAAACGCTCACTTATTGTGGAAGAGTCAACAAATGTGACTTTTGATGAAGACAACAGTACAGCAAATACTCTTAATGATGACATTGAGCCATCAACTTCTACTCCAATGAATACTTCAACCGAAACTAATTCTCTAGAGGGTTTGCCTAAGAAATTCTCTTTCAAACCTTCTCATCCAGAAAATTTAGTCATAGGTGAAGTTTCACGTGGAGTTACTACTAGATCATCATTAAGAGACTCTGTTGCTAGCACTGCCTTCATTTCACAAGTAGAGCCTAAAAACATTTCTGAAGCTTTTACTGATGAATTTTGGATCTCTGCTATGCAAGAAGAACTCAACCAATTTGAGAGAAGCCAAGTATGGGAACTAGTTCCTAAACCGGCTAATCACTCAATAATTGGTACCAAATGGGTGTTTAGAAACAAAGTAAGTGAAGATGGTTCAGTCACACGTAACAAAGCTCGTCTAGTAGCTCAAGGATACAACCAAGAGGAAGGTATCGACTACGATGAGACATATGCTCCTGTTGCTAGACTAGAATCCATTCGGATGCTTTGTGCTTTTGCCAATCATCAGAACTTTAAATTATTTCAAATGGATGTTAAAAGTGCTTTCTTGAATGGCTTTATTAAGGAGGAAGTTTATGTCAAACAACCCCCTGGCTTTAAAAATCACAAATTTCCCGACCACGTGTTCAAGCTAAAGAAAGCGCTTTATGGCCTTAAACAAGCCCCCAGAGCTTGGTATGAAAGGCTAAGCAGCTTCTTGCTTGAGAAAGGTTTTTCTAAAGGGAAAATTGACACTACACTATTTATCAAATCTTTCAAAGACACCATTCTATTAATTCAGATTTATGTTGATGATATTATTTTTGGGTCTACTGATGAAACTCTTTGTCAAGAATTTGCCAAGTGTATGCAGACGGAATTTGAGATGAGCATGATGGGAGAGCTCAACTACTTTCTTAGTCTGCAAGTAAAACAACTGGCTAATGGAACTTTTATCTGCCAATCAAAGTACACCAAGGACATGCTAAAAAAGTTCGATCTTGACAACATCAAACCAATCAGCACGCCAATGGCCACTTCAACCAAACTCGAACCAGATGAGAGCGGCAAACCTGTTGATCAACGTAAGTATCGAGGTATGATAGGCAGCTTACTTTATTTAACTGCTAGTCGTCCCGATATCATGTTCAGTGTTTGCCTATATGCTAGATATCAAGCTAATCCTAAGGAATCACATATGACCGCAGTTAAGCATATCTTTAGATACCTTAAGGGTACGGTTACAGTAGGCCTATGGTATCCCAAGTCAACATCATTTGATCTTATTGGTTACTCTGATGCTGACTTCGCTGGATGCAAGGTCGACCGTAAAAGTACGAGCGGCACGTGTCATTTATTAGGAAAAGCTTTAGTCTCCTGGTTTAGCAAGAAACAGAACTCTGTTGCACTATCCACAACAGAAGCTGAATACATAGCAGCTGGGCGTTGTTGTGCACAAATTCTGTGGATGAAGCAAACCCTGGAAGACTATAAGTTATCTTTCATGCATATTCCTATATTCTGTGACAATACTAGTGCCATCAATTTGACTAAGAACCCTGTATGCCACTCACGCACTAAACACATTAAGATCAGACACCACTTTTTGCGTGATCATCAGCAAAATGGCACGATTAACTTAGAATTTATTGACACTGATCATCAGCTGGCAGATTTCTTTACTAAGCCACTATCCGAAGAGCGTTTCAATTTTTTTTGTCGTGAACTTGGAATCTTAGATGAAGCAGTCATAAATTGAAACTCACCTGCGTAAATATCGAGTATATTGTGATTCTTTTACGAATAATTTGGTATAGGTACAAGCCGAAAGGGTCCTTCTGACAACAAGGCGTAAAAGCCTAAGCGACACGGTGCACTAGTCCTCAGGACTACCGCTAGCTGGGATCCGGCCCCTGCAGCTAACCCATGGCAAATTTGGACTATTGAACCACAATATATATCTTTATTTATTATATGGCTCGTTTCGATTTAATATTGCCTAATTGATATTTTCTAAAAAGTTTATTCTGTTTTCTGTGTACCTCTCCTTCTCTATCTATTCTATTCTCTTTGGTGTCCTCAACTTTCTTTTGTTTAACTCTTAAATCTTTGTTATCATTTCTTGTTATTCTTCAACTTTTGTTTTCATTTTAGCCTTTGTTCTGTTCTGGACCAATGATCCAGAAGTCGGGCCGAACTCTGCTCCTATCCGAGTTCGGGCCGAGTTCGGTCCCTTGGTTCCAGGGTCGGGATCTGGCTCTGCCGTTGGATCTATTCTAATCCAATGGTCAATATTTCACCCGACCAAAGACAAAACTCTACTTTATGTCGGGATTCTTTCTCTCTCCTTCACTATTACCACCTTTTCTCACCTATACACACTCTTTCCTTGAAACCCTAACCCTAGTTTTTGATCTAGAGTGCCTCATTGCTTCTCAAATCAAGAAAAATGTGTCTCCTCTCCATTCTCCTCCATTGTTCTTTACCTGTTTGAGGTACCATTTTTTTAAAAATCATTTAATGGCTCCTTGCTTGTTCAATCGTGGGAAGAGGATTCGAGTTGAGAGTATTTCCTCTTCGGATTCTCCTCCATCAATTGAACAAATCATTGAACAACTTCAACCACCTCACCCTTTGTTCAATCCACCTCGTCCTCAACATCCTTCCACTTATGACAATAGACTTTTTGTCTCACTTGATGCATCAAACAACTGGTTTAGTGACTTTCGGAATTGTCAGGTATTCACAGGACATCCTATCAATTTTTCCATATTCTCTCAATATGATTCTTTATTCCATGACCTCTATATTGATGAACTAGTCACTACATCTTTTGCTATTTATCGTCATGCCGTTCAAATGTTCTACTGCAACTTAACCTTTGATGACCTTCGTATTTATTCACGAGTTGCTAGTATCGATATCTCGTTTGATGACTTTGAACTAGCCGAATATCTTGATCTTCTTGAGCCAAGTTTTTGGGAAAGGCTTGTTGATGCTCGCTCGTTCCATTTTCCCAACGAACTTTCACTTGAAAGCTTCAAGGACGATTTGTGCACTCCATACACACGTCCTCGAAAGCTCATGACGAAATATCTCAACCCATTTTTTCTGATCTTCATTGGATCATCTCTAATACCATTCTACCCAAGATCGGTTCCCCTGATGAAATCACTTATCTTGACATTTCTGCTCTTTATCATCTTCACTTTGGAATTCATTTCAATCTTCCACGTACTATGATGGACTGGATGATTCGCTGTAGGAGGAAACCACGAGCTTTGGTTTATCCTCTGTATCTTCCTATGATCTTTCGTGCTTTTCGTATACGACTTGATGCTTGTCCGTTCCTGCCGGCACCTACCTTTCTATCTAAGGTACGATGCCTTCAGCCTGTTGCTACTACTGAGTTGTCTGCTGATGAGGAGCCTGACGCCCCTCCGCTCGGTCAGACTGCACCTCCTGCCAACCTGGATTCGCTTCAGACTATGCTTCGCGATCGTTTTGCTATTGAGGATGATCGCTGGACGCAGCAGGATTACAGTACCACTCTGCAGATTAGTGCCCTTGGGAACTCTCTGCATGATATGCGGTATTCGCTTGCTCGTCATCCTGATTTGCATGTGCCTATTGAGCGGGATCCACATCGCTCGGGTCATCGTCTAGACGATCCGTGGGTCATGCAGTATATGGATCCAGATGATACTTTTGTGGATCTTCAGATGTTCCAGGACCTTTTCGTTGGCCCTTTCCCTGGTCCTTCAGATGTTCCAGGACCTTCTGGTGCTCCGTGATGGAGACTGGCTTGTTATGCTGCTGCCACTGCTGATGGTCTTAGTTGCTTTATATTTTTAGTTATTTAGTTATGGATTTATGTACTGGATTTTTATCTTAGAACCCTGATGATGTGTTTGACATTCTGGTTGGTGGATATCATTTTATGCTATTTCTCGTAGTTTCTTTTATGCCAATGCACTCTCTTGTCTAGTATTGTACTATTTTTTTCTCTTGGTGTGGTTGCATTACTATTCATTGCTTATTTATATTGCTAACTGCCAAAAGGGGGAGAAACATATGTATATTTTTGTGCTGGCTTGTTTTGGGAAACTATTACAGGTTCTATGCAGGTTCTATGCATTCATCTGTGTATATCTGTGCTCGTTCTGGGAATATGTTATCTATCAGGTTACCGGGTATATGCACTATTTACGGGGGAGAGCTACTACTTCTAGCTCGGAACCGTTCACTGATTACGGGGGAGCTATCCGATTCTAGCTCTGCATCAGTTATGGGGGAGCTATGTTGTAATCAACTGTGTCAAGGTATGAATATTGAAATATACATATATTATTTTGTCAATTATCAATATGGGGGAGATTGTTGACACAAAGTCACAGTCAACCAAATATTGACTACATTGACTAAATAATATCTGTATAAATTCAATACGACACACGACGTCTGCTTTCAGTTCGGGACAAACGACAGCTCAGTTTCCGACTCTCAGTATATTTTCGAGTCTGTACTTTTACATTTCATTGAGTCTAGAAGTATGTACTCTGAGTTATGCTGAGCTCTTGGAACTTAGTCTACAAGCCTACCCAAAATCCCAAGCTCCACCAAAACAAAATTGCCCACAAGTCCCACTTAGAATCACTCTGTGCTCTGGAGACAGAGTTCGGGCCGAACTCTGCCTCCACACAGAGTTCGGGCCGAACTCTGTCCCCTAGAAATCAGGAACCCTAATTTTAGGGTTAGCTGGTTGCTAGCTGTCCAACGGCCAAATTTTTGAATTCTCCTACCCGAATTCTGGCCGAATTCTGCCTCAAAAATCAGTATAAATAGGGCATGAATTCTCTCATTTTGAATCACTCAATCTTCTCTTCTCTTCTCTCCTACAAGCTCTATAAGCCATACCCTTCCCATCTACTAGCCACAAGCCTCCTAAGTCTCGAGTGCTCAGCATCTCTCAGTTAGGATTCTTGTGCAAGAGTGAAGAAATCGCTTGGACAATTCCAAGCAATCGCCACTGCGATTCTCTGTAAGAAGTTGACGTGCTCTTCTGAAGTAAAGGCACGGGTTGTAAGCTACTATTTCACAAATAGTGGATTTAATCCTGAGCTAGAGTTCTCAGGCCTGGACTAGTCCTCCACGAGGGAAACCAGGTTAAAATTGCTGTGTTTGCGTATGCTTTCTTGTCTTTCATTTACATTCCGCATTTTACTCTGATTATTCATTGTTCGTGAAAGAGTAATTTTTTAATTGGTCATTATATATATATATACTCTATTCACCTCCCCTCTAGAGTTGCCAAACTGTTCTTCAGTACTCATCATGATCAACTCCGAACGGAGGACAAGTATAAGATATGGTGTAACTCAATCACAATCTAAGCACGATAAGATAACACCGAAATATAACTAAGAAATTGAAGACAACAAAACTACTAATAAAATAACAACAAACTCAAACAATCTCAAATACATCTCAAGTCTCAAATCTCTATATACAACTCGAGTTCTAAACAGGAAAACTAAAACAAGACAGACTAGCTAAACTCCCGATCACTCCTGAGTGTCGGGGCCATAGGTAGCTAAGCCATCTCCTGGTCTGTAACATGTAGGGCATGTGTCCTCAGGGCAATCATCTGTAAAATTTTCAACAGGTCCAGTCAGGACAGGAACGAGCACATCTCATCTAGAAAACCCAAGTAAATGACAGAGAACTATAAAGCAGTTATAGACAGTTGTATTGATAAAAATGGCAGTTTATATTCAGGTGATGGTAAGAAAGACAGATAAAGTACAAGGAAAGAAAATACTAAACAAGAGAAGAATCATAGCAATGAAGACTGTAAAAATAGAACTAGCTGAATCAGGGTAATATGATATAAAGTCCAGACAACAATGTTGACAAGTGTAACTCCAATGTAAGTCCAGTACAAGATGAATCTAATACAAGATGAATCCAGTAAGGGACGATTCCAGTTATAGTGATCAATGATTCCAGGGTGAGTCCAGCCAATACTCTAGCAGTGTGTTTTAAAATATCGAGATCGACATGTAAACGGCTATGGGTAATCCAGCACATCACACACCTGGCCGGGTGTGAGATGGCTATCATTCCAGTAAGATTCCAGCAAAAAGGGTGATTCCAGAAATGGGGTATGTCTACATGTCTTACTCTAGTATTTTCCCTCCCAGCAAGTGAATCCAGAAATCCGACACAATGATTCAAGATGAGTCCAGCCGAAATATAATGATACCAGTAAATGATTCCAGTAAATGATTCCTGTAAGTGATTCCAGTAATAGAAGCCAGGAATGATGATACCAGTAATAGAGGCCAAAAAATAATGTGTGTCATATACATGAATCCAGAATATCCATACGTGTTATAATAGAGAATCGCATACAACTAACTAGAACTGAAGTACAGTAATTGACAAGTAAATGAGAGAACTATCAGAGTATGTACTCGTCTGATACTCTGAAAAGAGTAGTGTAATGTTAGATGTCTGCACCAGAGTCACAATGCCCTAAATAGAGCAATACAGGTTATAATATGTTTAAAACAAGGTAAATGGTGATACAATGCAAACTACATGATTTCTAGGCCAATCTAGGTCAAAGTCAACTCTTGTTCAACTCTGGGTCAACTGGTCAAGTCAATGGTCAACTCCTATAGGCTAACTCAACTAAACCATAGGTCTACATAACTTAGGATACCATGTATACCATATCATAAATATACATCTACCACATATATTCATACAATACTGGACTAAAACCTTAGACATATATATCAATAACCAATTTATTTCCTACCTAGCACTACACAACCATGAACTAAACTAACCTTCCTAACTCCCCAACACCACACCCATTAGCCAACATGCCAAATGGCCTAACCCAAGCAAGCATGCCAACCCAAAGGGGCCAAGCCTACCTAACCTCCAATATCCCTCATCATAACCTACACTCATAGTGATACATTCATTAATACACTCACTCATACTCACAAGTCCCCTTCCTAGCACTAGATACCCTCATAACAGATATACATACCTACATATCTATAATATATATATATATATATATATATATATATATATATATATATATATTTTCTATAATATATATATATATATATACCACCTGAATAAATATATAACATCACAGGTATTGGAAAAAGGAATGGCTGAAACAATGTCATGATTCTTGACAGTGTATAGTGTCAATAGGAATGTGGCATGGTGTTTAGAGGTAGATTTCAGTTAATGGCAAAAACAGTCCACAACCCAAATCAAACCAAATTGGAAAACCCCTTCAACTCAATTGCAAAACCACTAACCCATAGTCTAAACCCAAGCCTCTTCTAAACTCTAATACTCTTGTACACTCCATAAGTGGCCAATGTGTTGAGCCTTAGGCCAACTGCCAGCCACTGCTAGTGCTCTAATGCTCTGCAGCTGCACTAGCTGCTGTAATGCAATGCTATACAACAACTGCTCCTACTGCTCACTGCTCCTACTACTGCTACTGCCTAAGCCACTGCTTGCTGCTGCATCTGCTGCTAAGGTCCTGCAGTGCAAGCCAAGTCAAGCAAGGAAATGCTGCAAAGAAAAGCTAGGCAAGCCAAGGCAAGCAAGCCAAATCAGGCCTGCTGTTGCAAAGCAATCCAAACCAAGCCAGGCTAAAACTGATACCACAAACCCCAAATCACCCTACCTATGGCAGTACAACCAATGTATTCAAAAAGACATATACCCAAGTGTAGGCCTCAAAAAATGAAAGTCACGCTGAGTTGATCAAGACGGAGTCAAAAGTCACGCTCAGTTGATCCGGACAATATAAACAAATCACGCTGGAGAGACAGCTCATCATTTGTCAGAGAGTAATTATGACTGACAGCACAACAGTCGAAGAATGTCTTTTCGTATGCCACGTATGCACAGACTTCGAGAGATCATCGCCGTCTATTGCGTGATTTTCGAAATCTTCTTCAGCAAGACTCAGCCTTCGTCGAGTTGGCATACCAAAAGGGTTTCTTGTCATTTAATGCGACTGACAAAGCAATCACTGTCAGAGATTTTGTGTCAGTCGAGACACGCCGAATCAAGACAGCTGGCAGTTCTATCTCAAGTCTGCGTGTATTTGTGATCTTCATCTCAAGTTTGCGTGGATTCTGAAGTTTTCTTCCTCAAGTTTGCGTGGATTTTTGAGTTCTTTGCCTCGAAGTCTGCATGGATCCTGAAGCTTCCTGCCCCAAGTTTGCGTGGATTTTGAAGCTTTCTACACCGAGTTCGCGTGGATTTTGTCTTCAACAAGTCTGCATGGATTTCATCAAATTGGAGTACGTGGCAGCCATGCCACTGATCTCTCGCCTGCGTGTCCTGTAACTTGCACACGACTCATGCATAATTGCCATGTGTCCAACAGTTACAGGCCACGTCCAGTAACTGCTCACAGCCTTGCGTATGTTAAATCCTGCGTGATTTTTAACTAAGCACAGGCTGTGAAGACAGTTATCTTTTCAGTTATTATTTTTGACTCTATAAATAGAGTTCTTTTTCTCATTCATGGTACAGATACATTGATATCTACTGTCAAAATTTTGAGAGCTTTTCTTCTTCGCATAGTCCAAGGGATAAAGCGATCGTCTTCTAGATCGGATTCCTACAGTTGTAATTTTCCCAGAAACACAACAAATAAAGAGAATTTCTTTATGGAAAACAAAATTGGCGACTCTGCTGGGGAAAACCATCTCCTCTTCTGAGATAGCAACAACTCAATGCGATACTTCGTCAATCGGCTAGACGAAGAAGGTGATGACGATCAAATTCGATCAACTCGCCTATGAAGAAATGCAGCGGGCTAAGGGTGGCAAGCCCACTCCAGCCTCCATCATCACTGCCAAGTCGAAGGGACACTCTGTCTCTGTCCCTAAGAATCGGTTGACAGTCAATGGTGAAGTCTCTGCCACAGTGTCTGCTCCTAACACTGGCAAGAGCTCTACTGCAAGCACGCACACTCTTGTGCGCTCGAAGATGACAGCAATCAAAGATCACACTAACAGTACTGGCTCCTTAGCCAAATCTGTTCCAGTGTGTATCTCCAAAGTTGAAAGTCACGCTGACAGTACTGGCTCCTTAGCCAAATCTGTTCCAGCGTGCAAATTCAATCCTAAAAGTCACGCTGACAGTACTGGCTCCTTAGCCAAATCTGTTCCAGCGTGCAAATTTAACTCTAAAAGTCATGCTGATAGTACTGGCTCCTTAGCCAAATCTATTCCAGTGTGCAATCCCACATTCAACAGTCACGCTGACAGTACTGGCTCCTTAGCCAAATCTGTTCCAGCGTGTAATTCACAAATCAAAAGTCACGCCAATAGCACTGGTTCTTTAGCCAAATCTGTTTTAGCGTGTATTTCATCAGAGAAGAATAACTCCTTAGTTATCTCTTCTTCTTTACCGAGTTCTACTAGAACTGGGGGTGGTCTTCAACACAAAGTCCCTTCGAAAAGGAATAACTCTTTAGTTGTTTCTTCTACTCCTGTAGTTTTTACTTCAGGAACAGCTTTGACTGATACTTTTGTTAGTCAAAGGAAAGGAGATGGTCTTTTGACTACTCTTCCTTCTGGACATTCTATGTCTCAAAATTTGAATGAGTCTAAGAAGAAATATTCCTTAATATCTTCTCCTATGACTTCTTCAAATTGGGCACAGAATCTGTCCATTAAAGAGGGTCTGTTACCAACTCCTAATTAAAGGAGTGGTTCAACTCTTCCTTCTCTGCAAATATCCAGATCAATGGAAGGAAAACTCCATGTTTCCAAAATTAATGTGTTACCTTCCACTAATTTAAGAACAAAACTCAGCACTTCTAGTGTTAAGAAACCATACCAATTGGATATGAAGATAAAAGATCCAGATGCAGAGTATGCAAGAAATTATGTGGCTCACATTAATCACTCTTTATATAATCAAGAGCCATTAAGACCCAAGAACAGGAAGTATACTCCTCAATCTTCACAAACAGATTTACGGGAATATCTTCAACAGAAGAGAAGGAGTAATTCTATGTCAAAGGAACATACTGAATGTGACTTCTATCCAAGAGTCATAATTTAGTGCAGATGTCAATCAACGGTTCAAGACCATGATGATCATGAATGTGACTTCCAGCCAAGAATCACAATGCAATGCAGATGTCAAACTAAATGACAGTCTGTCTTCAATAGGATTCAGTATGAACCTATGCCTGATAAAGATGAACCTTTGTTTGCCTCTGTCAACATGACTTATCGGGACACCGGGGGTAGGGTTGATAGTCCAGATGGAGTATATAGAAACACCAGAGCAAGAGTCCTGGCTTCTAGTCAAAGAAATTTGATCCCTAAAGATGATTCTGAATTCCTTGGAGAATCTAACTTTCCACCTCTTCCTACTGGAGGTAATTCTCCTATAGTTGACTTTGATGCACGAAGCAATGATTCAGAGCATACAACATCCACTAGTTTATCAATAATCCCTCATACAGTCACGACTTACATGGTTGATGGAAATACTGATGAACCTTCTTCTTCCTTGACTCCTCAAGATCAAAGAATTGCTTCTTTGGAACAGCAAATGAAGTCTATGACTGACACAATGAAGTCGATGTATGAACTCATGACAGCTCAGTTGCAAAATCGACAGACTGTACCAGATGCCATACCAGTTGATACTGATATAAGTCCAGTACAAGTTCCTCCAGCAGTACAATCCAATACTCCTGGACCAGCTCAACCAAATCGTAGTCTCTCTGGAGCTGGGGGTAGTGCTTACAATGCTGTTCCTCCTCCCAACTATTCTCTACAAGCCACAACTCCACAATCTTCGGGAGTTGTCTCTGAAGAATTGAAGAATCTCAAAACTCAATTCGAGGCATTCAAACAGAAGGATGGTTTACAAAGGTTAGGCATCAAGCAGCCTTATCCGATAGAATGGAAGCAAGTATCATATCCTCCTAAATACAAGCCTCCTACTATCTTATTCTATGATGGAACCACTTCTCCAAGTCAGTTTATTAATCACTTTGAAGTGATGACTGATCAACTGCAGCCAAGTGATGCCCTCCTTACTCGGGTATTTATTGGATGTCTCAAGGGAACGGCTTATGAATGGTATAGGAGTCTCCCAGATGGGAGCATTACCTCATTTGCTGGTTTCAAACAGATGTTTCTTGAAAGGTTCTATGAAGGGCTGAATGACATGACTATGTCTGCTCTTATTAGAATCAAGCAGAAAAATAATGAATCCACAGAGGAATACATTGAACGGTTTCGAAGAGAGGCTCTGAAGATGCCTCTTGGAACCCCTGATGCTGTCACCATTGACACGTGCAAATCAAACTTGTTGCCAATCATCAGTATGTGGACAGGGTCCACTCAATTTTAAGATTGGCCTTCCTTCATAGTCAGTGCCAAAGCTGCAGAAATCAGTACTGAAACCTTCAAAGGTTTAGGAGTGCAGATGACTCCTAAAGAAATAGGACAAGGTGCTAACAATAAAAACAATGCTCGCAAGGGAAAAGAAACTCTTGAAGTTAATCTTCAGAGCAAAGATGCATCAAATGTTCAAACTCCTGCCTCTATAACTCAACAATCAAGAACAACTCGCCCCAAAGAAGAATATTCTTTCGATGACGATGATGTCCTTGGTATCTTTGAATGTCTGCTGAAAGGTAATAAGATACAATTACCTGAGATCAAGAAACCTGATGAAGCTGGTAAGACAGATCATCCCAAATACTGCCCATATCACAGAATGCTGGGTCATACAATTCGTACATGCTATGTACTGAAAGGAAAGATCCAAGAAATGATTAAATCTGGAGCTATCTCTCTTACTCCAAAAGAGAAGACTGTCACTTCTAATGTCGTCTCTATGCAATTCGGAGATTTCCCTCCTCAACTCCTTGAAGGTTGGATTGTTCCTATTCCCAAGGCGACTCTTGAAATAGTAAATATTCCTCCTCCACAGTCTGAAGGATTAGCACCAATCACTTTGGAGACTGGAGAAATCATGTGGATCCATCCTGATCTAGTGGCAGATTTTGAATCTCCTTCTCCTCAAAAGATTTCTTCTCAAAAGTCCAAGAAGGCTGAAAAGATCAAGTCATGTCATATAACTTCTCTTGGGTCTACCTCTGACACAGAGCCAAAAGACAAAGAAGAAGCACTTGTTAGTGCTACTCGAACAGGGAAACCTTACCTAAAGGATTATTCTAAAAGTCCTGAGGATCCTCTTGATATCCCTCCAGCTGATAAAAATGCTTCTAATGTTCTTCCTGAAGAAGAATCATCCACTGAACCTGTTCTTCCCAAGCCTACAACTCTGGAGAAAGGCAAACAACAGGCTCGGTTTGATAAGCCAATCAAGAAGTCCTCTCCTCTTGGACTTCAGAAGCCTTATAATTTCGACATTTTGGCTCAACTTGCTAATACTCCAGCTAGAATGTCCCTCTTTGAACTTCTACGTCTTTCCAAAGAGACTCAGGAGACGTTAAGTGAAGCACTTCTACAAGCTGACTCTTGTCTTGCACAATTGAAGAAGCCAGATGCGAAACCTGCCACTTGCTTACATTGCAACAGTGTACTGGAGATTATCCCAAATATCACCTTTACACAAGATGACATGCTACTCGAGGATAATCGACATAATCGACCTCTCTACTATACTGGTTATATTGATACGATGAAGATAGATCGTATCCTCATTGACCCAGAGTCTGCTATAAGCATAATGCCAAAGAGTTTGTTGGATGAACTAAAAATCCCTCTTCACAAGCTCTCCAAGACGGTTACTACTATCTTGGGATTCAATCAAAGCCGAAGCGAGCCTTTGGGAAAGATTCATCTGAAGCTTCAGATAGGCGATTTCAGATCTAAAGTCACTTTCTATGTGATCGAGATCGCGGGATCCTATAATCTTCTTCTGGGGAGGCCCTTTCTTCATAAAAATAATGTGGTGCCCTCTACTCTTCATCAATGTTTTAAATACATTGATAGCAATGGAAGAGTACAAAAAGAAGTTGCTGATATAAATCCCTTCTATGGGGTTGAAGCTTATTTCAATGATTCCCGAATGTACAAAGAAGAGTATACAAGGATCATACAAGCTATGGAAAAAGAAGATGCACGAAGTGAGACTTTAATAATCCCTGTTAAAAGTCGAACTATTCAGCAACAATCTCCTAAACCCTCTGTAGAAGATTCTTTCATCATTCCAGTGAGTAGACGGATCTCTCCGTTACCTCAGTCATCTACTCAAAATACACTGATCATTCCTGTCAGTGGGCGTACTACAGTTCTTGTATCTTCACAAGATACTCTGCTAATTCCAGTTGGAGGGCGGATTACTCTTCCTACTCAAACTTCAAGGGAGCTCACCTCTTCTGAGCCATTTGTTATCGATCTTAATCGAAACAAAGCTTTTTTTTCTTCTCCCCCTTTAGTCATTGACTTGGCTAAAATCTCTAAGGCTCAGCCTTCTCCCAATGTAAATATTGCTGCTTTTACATTTAATAAAAAGTCTCCACATTTGCAGCACGTTGATGTGTGTAATTATGTTCATAGTTATTTACATCTGTTAGATGACTTGAACACAATAACCATAGGAGTTGTACAGACTGTTCATACAGATGTATCTCTAGAACCTGTACAATCTTCATACTTTCTAGTTCCAAGCAGAAAGCCAGGAGACATTCCAATATTCTTCTACAAAGGGCCTCAAAATCCTTCTGATCTTGAGGATGATGACAAAAATGATGACACTGGAAGATTACAACTACGTCGTTATAGTCAGCAATCTAGAGACATCATCAAAAATATGGGTATGACTTCAGGACTGGCCTCAATGATGGAAAAGGAAGAAAAATACCTGTCCGGATTCCTCCTTTGAAATATGGAAGGACGAAATGCGGATTGGGTTATACTGCTCCTACTCCTTTCATCAATATTATCCATGAAGATCCCGAGTCTGACGAAGATAAGAGATCTGATTCTTCTAGTACCACTTCTTGGGATTCCGATACGAGTATCGGGGACTTCTACTGCAACATTTTGTCTTCCAATATGGTTTCCATTGACCATTCTGAAGAAAGTGATGAAGACGAAGAAGAGTTTGAAATCTCACCTGAATCAGAACAGTGGGCCCAAAGATTAGATAATCAATGGAAGTTCCGTTTCGAGCAAAAAGAACCTCCTACTGAAGATAAACTTGTTCAAATAGATGTTGGTGAAGAGGGATCTCCCAAACCAATATTCATCAGTGAAAGTCTTTCAGAAACTGATAAGAAAGACATGATCAAACTCATTCGTGATTATATCGATGTCTTTGCTTGGAGTTATGAAGATATGCCAGGGCTTGATCCTCAAATTGCAACTCACAAGCTCAATATCTTGCCGAATGCTAAACCGGTCAAACAACAACAGCGACGATTTCGTCCAGACATCATGGATACAATTGAAGCTGAAGTCAATAAACTCATTACCTCTGGGTTTATTAGAGAGGAACAACATCCCGATTGGGTGGCTAATATTGTTCCTGTTCTTAAAAAGACTGGCAAGATCAGAGTATGCATAGACTTCCGCGATCTCAATGCGGCATGTCCTAAAGACGAATTCCCTCTACCAATCATTGATGTCATGGTTGATAATACCTGTGGATTTGAACGAATGTCATTCATGGACGGGTATTCTGGGTACAATCAAATCAAAATGTTTCCAGAAGACGAGAAGCACACTTCTTTCAGAACGCCGATTGGTACATACTGTTATACAGTTATGCCATTCGGTCTCAAGAATGCAGGAGCAACTTATCAACGTGCTATGAGCACTATATTCCGTGAACATTTGTGAAAAACAGTCGAATGCTATGTTGATGATATTGCAGTCAAAAGTCGACAAAAGGAGGATCATATCCAAGATTTGAAGACTATATTTGATCTAATGCGTAAACATTAATTAAAGATGAACCCTACTAAGTCCTTCTTAGGCGTCTCTAGTGGTAAATTTCTCGGCTTCGTCATTACCTCTAAAGGTATACACGTGGAACCCGAGAAGATCAAAGCCATCCAAGAGATGCGTCCTCCACGCACCTTAAAAGAGCTACGAGGATTTCAAGGAAGAATCGCTTATATCAGGAGATTCATCTCTAATTTATCAGGACGCTGCAGACCATTCAACAAACTTATGAAGAAAGGTGTCTCTTTTGTCTGGAATGATGAATGTCAGAAAGCATTCGATGATATAAAACAATATCTGATGAGCCCTCCAGTATTGGTACCTCCCGTCTCAGGAATACCGTTCCTCCTCTATACTCGAGCAATGAGTCATTCATTGGGTGCATTACTCGCTCAAAAGAATCAAAATGGCCATGAACAAGCCATTTATTATCTCAGCCACACTATGACCGGAGCTGAACCTCGATATTCACCGGTTGAAAAAGAATGTCTAGCCTTGATGTTTGCTGTCCAAAAGACACGTCATTATATCATTGGCCAGACTATTCATGTCATCTCCAGGATCAATCCTATACGGATCATGATGAAGAAACCCAGTGTTTTGAATTCTCGATTGGCTAACTGGGGAATCCTACTTGCTCAGTATAACATGCACTATATTCCTCAGAAATCAGTCAAAGGACAAGCTTTAGCGGATTTTCTGGCTGCTCACTCAATTCCAGAAAATTCAAAACTCTATGATGAAATCCCAGATAAAGTCCTAGATTCAAATCAAATTGCTGAAGAAGATCCTACTTGGCGTCTATTCTTTGATGGAGCATCAAGAATTGGTCCTAATGGCGATATTGTCGCTGGAGTTGGAATTGTTCTTGTATCGCCAGAAGGTCTTGCTATCCAAAGAGCTTATTCTTTCGATCAGCCGTGTTCAAACAATGTAGCTGAGTACAACACATTACTTATTGGTCTTCAACTCGCTAAACATCTGAATATTCAACATTTGGAGGCGTATGGAGACTCTAAACTCATTGTCAATCAGATCAGGGGTACTTATGAAGTTCGCCATCAAGATCTGGTTCTTTATCATAAAACAGCTATATCTATGGCTTCTTCGTTTGAAGAATTCTTCATTGAACATGTTAGGCGAGCATGTAACACAGAAGCTGATGCCCTTGCTAATCTTGCAGCGGTGCTGGCTATTCCAATCAGACAGCAACAAATGATTGTTGTTCGTAATCGAGAATTATTTCATCTTGAAAATAACTTGACTCTAGGACTTCCAGTTGACATTGAAGAATCAACATCTCATGACGTCAACACAACAAGAGGATTTGGATTCAGTCGTAAATCGATGTCATATTCATCCGATTCCAGCATGGAATTTATCTTCAGTAACTCGACTAAGAATCAAAATACGGATAAAGATTGGAGACTTCCTTTCTTAGATCTCGTATTATATGATATTCTTCCGGATGATCCGAGTGAGGCAGCATCTATCAGACGACGATCACTCAGATTCTACTACAATCATACAACAAAGACCTTATATCGTCGAGCTTATGATGGTTTACTCCTTCGATGTGTTGCCGGTGACGAATCTCAACAAATCATTCGCGAAGCACATGATGGAATTTGTGGAGCACATCAGCCAGGACCAAAACTTCAAGACCGTATCCGACATATGGGTTATTATTGGCCCACCATGGTATCTGATGCCATCGAATATGCAAAAAAGTGTAAAGCTTGTCAAATCCATGCGGATTTTATTCATCAACCCTCAGAATTTCTACATCCGACGGCAGCATCATGGCCCTTCGAAGCTTGGGGCATGGACATTGTCGGCCCGATCAATCCACCGTCATCTATAGGTCATCGGTTCATTCTCGCAATAACCGATTACTTCTCCAAATGGGCCGAAGCCATTCCTTTATCTGAAGTTAAGACGTCTAATGTCATCAGCTTTATTAAGCACCACGTTATCTACAGATTTGGTGTTCCTCGACGCATTATTCATGATAACGGTCCACAGTTCGTCAGTCAGAAGTTTATTCGATTCTGTGACGATCACCGGATCAACAATGTGGCTTCTACCGCATATAATCCAGCAGCTAACGGATTAGCAGAAGCTTTCAACAAGACTATCATCAAACTCCTAAAGAAGTTTGTCTCTACTAACAAACGTAATTGGAGTGACAAGCTCGGGGAATGTTTGTGGGCTTATCGCACTACAGTTCGTAATGCTACCAAATGTACACCTTTCTCTCTAGTGTATGGTTGTGAAGCTGTTCTTCCATTAGAGATTCAAATTCCTTCTTTAAGGATAGCAATCGCTAATGAACTCACTGCTGAAAATAACGATCGTCTTCGACTTCAGGAATTAGAAGCTCTGGATAAAAAGCGATTATCTGCTCAACAGAATATTGAATTCTATCAAGCTAGAATTTCAAGAGCTTTTAATAAAAAAGTCAGAGTTCGATCATATCAAAAAGGAGAACTTGTTCTAACAGTCAGATGTCCTATGACTATGACTCATATGAGTAAGGGCAAATTTGACGCAAAGTGGGAAGGTCCCTATATTGTGAGCAAAGTTTTCTCAAATGGAGCTTATCAACTCTCAGAATTGGATGGTCGAAAAGTTTTGATGCCTATTAATGGCAAATTCCTTAAAAAGTACTATGTATAAATATAAATACCTGAAATCATCAGACAAATTTATGTTTAAAAAAATAAAATTTTTATTTTATTTTCATGAATGATGATACATGACATTAAGGAAGATCACTATCATCCTTCTCTACTTTTGGACGTCGGCCACTATCGTCCTTCTCAAAGACGTGATCAGCAAAAGAGCCGAGAACCTCCTTGTTAGAACCCACTAGGAATTTGCAAGCGGTCATCCTTATGGCTTCCTCTTCTTCAGTCCTTCCTGGTTCTAGCAGAAAATCCAGAATGTCCCTTGGTGGCTTGGGTGCAGACGAACCTTCGCCTACTTCCGTCTTCTTCGTTTTGACTGGACCAGCAGGGCGTTCTTCAGTGCCTTTCTGAACCTTTGAGGCTATCTCAGTCTTCTTGGATGCTTCTCCAGATGACATCTTTATGTTGAAGAGTAGAAGTATTCGTTCTCGCCAGATTTCTGCTATATTTATAGGCAGAAGTTCCTCATTCATCCGACGTTTCACATATTCATCCATTCATTTCTCACATTCATCCGACGTTTCACATATTCATTAATACTTAACGGTTCTTCCGTTCATTTATTACATCCACTCGACAGTTCATCTGTTCATCATTCCTAACGGTTCATCCGTTCATAATCTTCTATCAATTTATTAAATGGAGATTCGTTATTTATCATATTTTCATAACCTCTGAATCAATTCCGAATCTGCTTACTCATTTGTCATGTTTTGACCTCTGCATAGAAATCAATCTATTTTCTTTTGAGTTCCTATATATTATCACGTCCATAATACCTCTGATAATATCATATACTCTAAAACAGAAAAGATGATTTTATTATCTATCATGTCCACAATTCATCCATAAATACAAATCATTGAGCATAGAAGAATTATCATTTCCATTCTCATTTCACCACAAAAAGTCTATTACATTTTCTTAGACTTTCTTACAAATCATAATGGAAATCTATTACAAATCTTGGATTTTCATTCTACACCACAACAATAACCTAATAGAGATCTATCTTCTTCTTTGGATCTTCTCCGTCGGACCTTCTCCGTCAGGTTCGTTGTTGGTGGCAATTCCTGACTGTCTGGGTCCCAGTCACGACCAGATCAGCAGGAATCAAACTCTGGTCTTCTCTCTCAGACGAGAGGAGAACCACAGAGTATGGCAGCCCGAAGTCGTGGTGCTGCCAATACAATTGGTGGATTATGAGCGACCTTTCAGAGGAGACAGGAATGTATCCAAACCTTGGGATACAATTCCTAGTTTTCCCGTGAAAGGAACTCTACTACCCGATTTCTCGGGGTAGAGTTGACTCCACCATCCAACTCTCGTGTATAAAGGCTCTTCCTACCATCTAAGGAAGACCCTTCTATCCCACGAAGAGTTCTGAGTTGTTTGATTTACGCGTCAAAAGCGTATGAGCTCCCTGATGTAGATGTCAGCAGGATATTCTCCACAGCATCCACATCCCCAATGCCAGTTCTGAAGAAAATTTTCAGCCAAGTTTCTGCAGAAAGATCAACAGAAATCATTCAGTGTGCATTTATCAAACAGTGACAGGCGTGTATTGTTCAAATCAGAAACAAGAAACAGAAAGCCTATCTTCAACAGCAAAAATAAGTGCACATATTACACTGATTTACCTTCAAGTTTGGTGCTAAGGATTGACAAACTCATGTTTGATACAGTGCGCAGAAGTCGAACATTAGAAGGCATTGCTTTCCTATTTGAGAGTGAAATCTCCCAAAAATTTCGTTCTCAGAGAAGAAGAATAAGAATGAGAGATGAGTATCTTTGAAACTCAGCTGCCTACTTAAAGGACAAAGTACAAGTCTATTCTTGGAAAAGATCCGCGTAAATAGCGCTCGTAAACCATGGAATGAATGACACGTGTGCTTTGGAAGACAGAGCAACATTGGAAACAATCAAAGACTGCTGATTAACATTCTTCATTAAGGCACGCAGATCAAACACAAAAGTTGTACTTCATTTCTTAAGACAGGCACTGATGTCCTTACAAAAGACAAGACAAAAAGAGTGAAACAAAAGCATAAAAGTCACGCTCTATTTTCCAGAGCGACTGAGCTTGGTGCCTAGTTCTTCTACGCTCCTAACTCCCAGACAGTGCAACAGAGTTTTAAACATTTCACGCTGCTCTATGAGGCTGCGCCCATCAGAAGAGGACAAGCCATCCAAGCCAAAATAGCTCAAGAAATTCTTGGCTACTTGCAAGGGATCATCTTTGAGCTCGAAGACAAGGGGCTCTGGCTCTTCACCCCCAAAAGTGGGGTCACCATGGGAACAAAAGCCCAACTTGCGTGCTTCTTCCTCAGCTTTCTTCTTTGGTGTCATATTGACGTAAGATGAAGATTAAAAAAATGAATCTTCTCCCTGTTTATATAACAGAGTTCGCCGGCGGTTCATATTCCACCATAAATTGGATATAATCAGTCTCGGAGAACGAAGAGTCATTATGACATTTAATAAGTTCATTTGGATGTTTTCAAAGAACTTTGAAGTCTTTTCGACTTCCAAAAAAATTTTGGAGTCATCTCAGCGTGACTAAATCCATTTTATCATCTCTATTTTCAAAGTATTTCGAAATAATTTATCATTTTTTTGAAAACTTTGAAGGGGGTTTTGTAGGCCTCAAAAAATGAAAGTCACGCTGAGTTGATCAAGACGGAGTCACAAGTCACGCTCAGTTGATCCAGACAATATAAACAAATCACGTTGGGGAGACAGCTCATCATTTGTCAGAGAGTAATTATGACTTACAGCACAACAGTCGAAGAATGTCTCTTCGTATGCCACGTATGCACAGACTTCGAGAGATCATCGCCGTCTATTGCGTGATTTTCGAAATCTTCTTCAGCAAGACTCAGCCTTCGTCGAGTTGGCGTACCAAAAGGGTTTCTTGTCATTTAATGCGACTGACAAAGCAATCACTGTCAGAGATTTTATATCAGTCGAGACACGCCAAATCAAGACAGCTGGCAGTTCTATCTCAAGTCTGCGTGTATTTGTGATCTTCATCTCAAGTTTGCGTGGATTCTGAAGTTTTCTTTCTCAAGTTTGCGTGGATTTTTGAGTTCTTTGCCTCGAAGTCTGCGTGGATCCTGAAGCTTCCTGCCCCAAGTTTGTGTGGATTTTGAAGCTTTCTACACCGAGTTCGCGTGGATTTTGTCTTCAACAAGTCTGCGTGGATTTCATCAAATTGGAGTACGTGGCAGCCATGCCACTGATCTCTCGCCTGCGTGTCCTGTAACTTGCACACGACTCATGCATGATTGCCATGTGTCCAACAGTTACAGGCCACGTCCAGTAACTGCTCACAGCCTTGCGTATGTTAAATCCTGCGTGATTTTTAACTAAGCACAGGCTGTAAAGACAGTTATCTTTTCAGTTATTATTTTTGACTCTATAAATAGAGTTCTTTTTCTCATTCATGGTGCAGATACATTGATATCTACTGTCAAAATTTTGAGAGCTTTTCTTCTTCGCATAGTCAAAGGGATAAAGCGATCGTCTTCTAGATCGGATTCCTACAGTTGTAATTTTCCCAGAAACACAACAAATAAAGAGAATTTCTTTATGGAAAACACCAAGTATGTGAAACTGAACACTAAGTTCACATGAATCCACATAAATATACACCTATATATGTAACTATATGTATACAATATCTAAATATCAAATCTCAGATTTCATGAATCAATCCCAAATAAAATCCCAGTTTCCATGGTTCAACCTAGCATTCAAAACAAATTTCCAAATTCAAAATCAAATTTCAGTTTGTGCCAATGTGCAATATGTGTGAATCTCAGGTTCCAGATTCAGATTTGTGAGTTTAGGAGAACAGTGCATAGGAAGAGGGAATTCCTCAGGACAGTGCATTCTCAGTTTTCTTGCCCTGTGCAACTAAAAAAATTGTGAGCAAATATGGTTCCCAGTTCTTTACAAACAGTGTGAGATGTGTGTATGTGCAGTGGACAAGGAAATAGTGGGTTGTCAATTACATACATGTATGTGTATATATGAGTGAAATAAATAATGCATGCAGTGAAGTACAAGAAAGCAAGAAAATGTAAGTATGCAGTGAGCAATGTGTATTCATGACTATGTCTATTCTCAGGTTTTCAAAACGAACTGACAGTCTCAGTTGTGACTGTGTGCTAATCACCCCATCCCAGGAAACCCAAAAATGAATCCATAAACCTATGTAATTATCTGAACATGAGGGAATGGTGGACTGATACAATGTATTAACATAGGACTGCACTCCAAAAGGGTAATGAATAGAAGAAGGTAAGGGACAACAACTAAACTAAACTATAATCAAAATGATACCAACTACAACCTCTGTATCACCAAATAGGTATAGGCACTGAACTAACCAAGGAAACTGGATTTTAATCAATTGGGCTCAACATCTAGTGCCTACATGACTGATAATTAACCAAACATACTCTCCATCATTCAGTCCTATGCATTCCTTACATTGAAACTTGTCAAAACCTAACATCCCATATGAATCCCCAAATCTCATGCATTGTACATAGCTAAACATGCAACCCGATTCCAGACATGAACATATATGTAAGTAAACATCTAATGCTTATAAATTCACATGCATACATTACAAAATCTATCATGAATTAGCACAACCCAGTTTTGGTTAACAGTTAAAAATCAGCTTGAAAACCAAATGACATAGAAAAACCCAAATTTGAATTTAAAACCCAATTCGAAGTATGACAGGTATGTACAGGCATAGGGGCATGTCCCTCGTATCCAGGAAGAGTCCCTCGTGTCCAGGAATTGGGACACGTGTGTCCAAAATGAAGAAAGCCAAAGTATTAGAAATAACAGTGTCAGCAGCCTCGTGCTTGCGTGTGGGTCACCCTAGGACACGACACAGGGCGACCCGTGTCTCGTGCTCATGCACGTGGGTTCGCCCATAGTAGGGCTAGGTGTGTAAGTGTCTGCATTGTGTCCAATGTGCATCGTGTCGTGTCAATCAGTGCGTATTAGTAGAGTGTCTGTGCGTGTGTGCAACAGTGAGAAAAATAGTGCGGGTCAATTTTCTTCGTGCACACAAAACGAGAACCCACAAAATTTTATAAGTGTCGTGTCAGTCATGTGTCCTAGATGTGTACAAATTTTCGTGTCAAAACGTGCAGTGTCGTGTCTGCTACAGTGCCCGAGCAGCAGGACACTGCACGATGTCCTCGTACACGCGTGTGTGCTCAAGAATAGGACACGAACATGTCCAGAAATGTGTTCAGAAGGACACGAATGTGAAGTACACATATAGAGCAACAAAATCATTTAATTAGTTTTACAAAAATCGAAAATAAAATCCTTAGAGGCATTTCAACAAACACCTACACTACACTACGACACTTGTCCGATACGGACACCAAACGAACACGAAATCCACCCAAATTTTGGGGACACCTAGGGGACTCCTAGATCTAGCCCTACATACAAAAAAATAGAAATTTAAATCAATTTAAGGGGTTTTACCTATATGTGCAAAAAGCTTGGAAAAGCTTCAAATGGGGGATTCTTCCTCTTGATGGCAAAAGCTCCAAAATTGTCCCAAAGCTGGGATTAAATTCCACATTCAAAAAATAGGAGGGAATTAGGTACTAATGCAAGAAACTAGGATTAAAAAGGAATTAAAATGGATTTATGGGGATTTTTGGAAGGGGGACACATACCTTTCTTTTCCAATGTTGAAATGAATAAAGAAAGAGGCAAGCCCTAGAGAATAAGTGTTTATATAGGGTGGAGATCCCTATGGCTGGTCATTTAGGGTTTAGTTAGGGTTAGGGCTTCTAGTTATGGGCCATGGGCCAAGTCATGATCAAATAATAACAAGCCATAAGTCATTTCATGAAACCACAAGCCATGACTTAAATTCACTAAACTAAATCCCCTCATTCTAAAATTAATTTCTAATGACTAAAAGTAGGTTAATCTAAGTTAGACTAGGGTCACCAAGGCTAGGGTTAGCTTCTAGGCTAGTCTACTAGGTCTCAACAAGTCAAAGTCAAACTAGAATTCACCAATTCAACAAATCACCAAATAATTCAAATAAGTCAAAATGACCAAATTACCCCTAGACTAAAAATAATAATTAAATCATCCTAATGACATGGTTGGGCTCTAGGTCATGCAGTCTCTAGGGTTTCACTAGCTGCACACCAAAATCACAAGTCACGACTTAAAACAGTTTTTAAATAGTTTAAAAATAATTAAAAATTACCAAAAATCATAATGTGAAATAAATATCAATAAATAATAATTATAATTACAAAATTTCAAAAATACACTAATCTGGAAAACTGGGTGTTACAATCCTACCCACCTTATAAAAATTTCGTCCTCGAAATTAAGATGATCGCACCTCTCCTAGGTCAAACCCCCAATCAATCAAAGTCGAAGCAATACAATCCTATTGGTCGTGATTCCACAGTCTCGAACAGGGTAGCTACACTATCTAGCAATCACAACTATATCCTGGCAGGTACTAATAGAATCACATAGAAAAGTGGGAAGGAAGAATGAGAAGGACAAACCTGCTAACCCATCACCTGTAGCGTCGGTCTCCTCGACCGCCATCGCAAAAGCTCCACCCCGCTGGTGCTAAGCTATAAGTGGCCTAGCCCCCTCAAAAGGAAGTGCAAAGGGACAGTCTACCATCCTATATGAAACTGGTAAAGACAACTAGGAATTTATTATGAAGGATTACCCTTCCAAAGATGATCAAAATCGAAGGTTTAAGGCACGAGTGTCAATAGAATTGAAATCCAATAACACAATATATATAAAAAATATTTAGTCCCGGCACGATCTAAGTTGATCAATTTCAGGATATTTGAAGTTTGGGCAAGATGGAGAACGATGCCATTGAAGTCTGAGCACGAGTATCCAAAATTTGGTATCCATGTCACAATTGAATTTATTCAATTGAATATGACCCCAAACACTGGATGATAAGGAGGATGACCCGGTCACCTGGTCACGATCAAAGAATTAGATTTTTAAGGATGATGCAAGGATATAGAAATAAGGCAATTTCTTCCTTTGGATAGGGAAACTAAACATGATACCTCAGTGCCTTTTCTTTCTGAAATATGCGAAAGGCAAAACAATAAAGAGTTCAAAGACGATGCTATTAAGTACAATACATGGTTCATAGGCGATGGAAATAATTCAAAGAGAGTTGCCAAAGCTGTCGTGGATGAGACTCTAGGGCAAATTTAACTATGTCTCCCTCCACATAGAATAACATATGAAAAGCGAATGAAAGTGCAATAGGTTGATCAGACCATCATGTACCGGTTCTGATTAGACAATATGTTAGTGGATGCCAGCCCCCAATAAAATATGTCATGATCAAGCTTGAATAAGATAAGCTTGTAAAACTGGTGCTAAATTAGCAACATAAGATAGACAAAATGTAAGTAAGGATACGATGAAGGAAGTTAATAGTCTAAGATTCTTTAAACATCAAGGAGAGAGGGTGAATCAAAACAAGAGGAAAAGGATTTTCAATTTGAAGTTCATAATGAGATTCTCAAGGGTCGTCCAGGAATCTCTCAAGTAGTCCTAACTGTGATTGACCAACCTATCCGTTAAAGCCTATCTCTCAATCCTATCGCAGGCTCGCAGCAGTACAACTAAGTCGCCGTACTACCACGATATCGTACTAATACGACTCTCGACCTGCATGGTCCACCACTAAAAACGTGTCACGACCTGCACCCACTGTGAGGGTACGAGTGCGTAACAGCGCCCAGCCTACGCCGCAGTGTCGGCGGTAGAACGCTGTTCTAAGTCTCTAACTAACCATCAACTCATGCAGTATATAATGTACTCATCATGATCAACTCCGAACGGAGGACAAGTATAAGATATGGTGTAACTCAATCACAGTCTAAGCACGATAAGATAACACCGAAATATAACTAAGAAATTGAAGACAACAAAACTACTAATAAAATAACAAGAAACTCACACAATCTCAAATACATCTCAAGTCTCAAATCTCTATATACAACTCCAGTTCTAAACAGGAAAACTAAAACAAGACAGACTAGCTAAACTCCCGATCACTCCTGAGTGTCGGGGCCATAGGTAGCTAAGCCATCTCCTGGTCTGTAACATGTAGGGCATGTGTCCTCGGGGCAATCATCTGTAAAATTTTCAACAGGTCCAGTCAGGATAGGAACGAGCACATCTCATCTAGAAAACCCAAGTAAATGACAGAGAACTATAAAACAGTTATAGACAGTTGTATTGATGAAAATGGCAATTTATATTCAGGTGATGGTAAGAAAGACAGATAAAGTGCAAGGAAAGAAAATAATAAACAAGAGAAGAATCATAGCAATGAAGACTGTAAAAAGAGAAATAGCTGAACCAGGGTAATATGACATAAAGTCCAGACTACAATGTAGACAAGTGTAACTCCAATGTAAGTCCAGTACAAGATGAATCTAATACAAGATGAATCCAGTAAGGGACGATTCCAGTTATAGTGATCAATGATTCCAGGGTGTGTCCAGCCTATACTCTAGCAGTGTGTTTTAAAATACTGAGATCGACATGTAAACAGCTATGGGTAATCCGGCCCATCACATACCTGGCCGGGTGTGAGATGGTTATCATTCCAGTAAGATTCCAGCAAAAAGGGTGATTCCAGAAATGGGGTATGTCTACATGTCTTACTCTAGTATTTTCTCTCCCAGCAAGTGAATCCAGAAATCCGATACAATAATTCAAGATGAGTCCAGCCAAAATATAATGATAACAGTAAATGATTCCAGTAAATGATTCCAGTAAGTGATTCCAGTAATAGAAGCCAGGAATGATGATACCAGTAATAAAGGCCAGAAAATAATGTGTGTCGTATACATGAATCCAGAATATCCATACGTGTTATAATAGAGAATCGCATACAACTAACTAGAACTAAAGTACAGTAATTGACAAGTAAATGAGAGAACTATCAGAGAATGTACTCACCTGATACTCTGAAAAGAGTAGTGTAATGTCAGATGTCTGCACCAGAGTCATAATGCCCTAAATAGAGCAGTACAGGTTATAATATGTTTAAAACAAGGTAAATGATGATACAATGCAAACTATATGATTTCTAGGCCAATCTAGGTCAAAGTCAACTCTTGGTCAACTCTGGGTCAACTAATCAAGTCAATGGTCAACTCCTATAGGCTAACTCAACTAAACCATAGGTCTACATAACTTAGGATACCATGTATACCATATCATAAATATACATCTACCACATATATTCATACAATACTGGACTAAAACCTTAGACATATATATCAATAACCAATTTATTTCCTACCTAGCACTACACAACCATGAACTAAACTAACCTTCCTAACTCCCCAACACCATACCCATTAGCCAACATGCCAAATGGCCTAACCCAAGCAAGCATGCCAACCCAAAGGGGCCAAGCCTACCTAACCTCTAATATCCCTCATCATAACCTACACTCATAGTGATACATTCACTAATACACTCACTCATACTCACAAGTCCCCTTTCTAGCACTAGATACCCTCATAACAGATATACATACCTACATATCTATAATATATATATACCACCTGAATATATATATAACATCACAGGTATTGGGAAAAGGAATGGCTGAAACAATGTCATGATTCTTGACAGTGTATAGTGTCAATAGGAATGTGGCATGGTGTTTAGAGGTAGATTTCAGTTAATGGCAAAAATAGTCCACAACCCAAATCAAACCAAATTGGAAAACCCCTTCAACTCAATTGCAAAACCACTAACCCATAGTCTAAACCCAAGCCTCTTCTAAACTCTAATACTCCTGTACACTCCATAAGTGGCCAATGTGTTGAGCCTTAGGCCAACTGCCAGCCACTGCTACTGCTCTAATACTCTGTAACTGCACTAGCTGCTGCAGTGCAATGCTATGCAACCACTGCTCCTACTGCTCACTGCTACTGCCTAAGCCACTGCTTGCTGCTGCATCTGCTGCTAAGGTCCTGCAGTGCAAGCAAAGGCAAGCAAGGAAATGCTGCAAAGAAAAGCTAGACAAGCCAAGGCAAGCAAGCCAAATCAGGCCTGCTGTTACAAAGCAATCCAAACCAGGCCAGGCCAAAACTGATACCACAAACCCCAAACCACCCTACCTTTGGCAGTACAACCAATGTATTCAGAAAGACATATACCCAAGTATGTGAAACTGAACACTAAGTTCACATGAATCCACATAAATATACACCTATATATGTAACTATATGTATACAATATCTAAATATCAAATCTCAGATTTCATGAATCAATACCAAATAAAATCCCAGTTTCCATGGTTCAACCTAGCATTCAAAACAAATTTCCAAATTCAAAATCAAATTTCAGTTTGTGCCAATGTGCAATATGTGTGAATCTCAGGTTCCAGATTCAGATTTGTGAGTTTAGGAGAACAGTGCATAGGAAGAGGGAATTCCTCAGGACAGTGCATTCTCCGGTTTCTTGCCCTGTACAACTCAGAAAATAGTGAGCAAATATGGTTCCCAGTTCTTTACAAACAGTGTGAGATGTGTGTATGTACAGTAGACAGAGAAATATTGGGTGTCAATTACATACATGTATGTGTATATATGAGTGAAATGAATAATGCATGCAGTAAATTACAAGAAAGTAAAAAAATATAAGGATGCAGTGAGCAATGTGTATTCATGACTGTGTCTATTCTCAGGTTTTCAAAATGAACTGACAGTCTCAGTTGTGACTGTATGCTAATCACCCCATCCCAGGAAACCCAAAAATGAATCCACAAACCTATGTAATTATCTGAACATGAGGGAATGGTGGACTGATACAATGTATTAACATGGGACTGTACTCCAAAAGGGTAATGAATAGAAGAAGGTAAGGACAACAACTAAACTAAACTATAATCAAAATGATACCAACTACAACCACTGTATCACCAAATATGTATAGGCACTGAACTAACCAAGGAAACTGGGTTTAAATCAAATGGGCTCAACATCTAGTGCCTATATGACTGATACTTAACCAAACATACTCTCCATCATTCAGTCCTATGCATTCCTTACATTGAAACTTGTCAAAACCCAACATCCCATATGAATCCCCAAATCTCATGTATTGCACATAGCTAAACATGCAACCCCGATTCCAGACATGAACATATATGTAAGTAAACATCTAATGCTTATAAATTCACATGCATACATTACAAAATCTATCATGAATTAGCACAACCCAGTTTTGGTTAACAGTTAAAAATCAGTTTGAAAACCAAATGACATAGAAAAACCCAAATTTGAATTTAAAACCCAATTCGAAGTATGACAGGTGTGTACAGGCATAGGGGCATGTCCCTCATGTCCAGGGAGAGTCCCTCGTGTCCAGGAATTGGGACACGTGTGTCCAAAATAAAAAAAACCAAAGTATCAGAAATAACAGTGTCAGCAGCCTCGTGCTTGCGTGTGGGTCGCCCTAGGACACAACACAGGGCGACCCGTGTCTCGTGCTCATGCATGTGGGTTCGCCCATAGTAAGCTAGGTGTGTAAGTGTCTGCATTGTGTCCAATGTGCATCGTGTCGTGTCAATTAGTGCGTATCAGTGGAGTGTCTGTGCGTGTGTGCAACAGTGAGGAAAACAGTACGGGTCGATTTTCTTCGGGCACACAAAATGAGAACCCACAAAATTTTGTAAGTGTCGTGTCAGTCATGTGTCCTAGATGTGTACAAATTTTTGTGTCAAAACGTGCAGTTTCGTGTCCGCTACAGTACCCGAGCAGCAGGATACTGCACGGTATCCTCGTGCACGCGTGTGTGCTCAAAAATTGGACACGAACGTGTCCAGAAATGTGTTCAGAAGGACACGAATGTGAAGTTCACATATAAAGCAACAAATTCATTTAATTAGTTTTACAAAAATCAAAAATAAAATCCTTAGAGGCATTTCAACAAACACCTACACTACACTACGACACGTGTCCGATACGGACACCAAACGGACACGAAATCCACCCAAATTTCGGGGACACCTAGGGGACTCCTAGATCTAGCACTACATGCAAAGAAAACAGAAATTTAAATTAATTTAAGGGGTTTTACCTATATGTGCAAAAAGCTTGGAAAAGCTTCAAATGGGGGATTCTTCCTCTTGATGGCAAAAGCTCCAAAATTGTTCCAAAGCTGGGATTAAATTCCACATTCATAAAATAGGAGGGAATTAGGTGCTAATGCAAGAAACTAGGATTAAAAGGAATTAAAATGGATTTATGAGAATTTTTGGAAGGGCGACACATACCTTTCTTTTCCAACGTTGAAATGAATAAAGAAAGAGGCAAGCCCTAGAGAATAAGTGTTTATATAAGGTGGAGATCCCTATGGCTGGTCATTTAGGGTTTGGTTAGGGTTAGGGCTTCTAGTTATGGGCCATGGGCCAAGTCATGATCAAATAAATCATCAAGCCATAAGTTATTTCATAAAACCACAAGCCATGACTTAAATTCACTAAACCAAATTCCCTCATTCTAAAATTAGTTTCTAACGACTAAAAGTAGGTTAACCTAAGTTAGATTAGGGTCACCAAGGCTAGGGTTAGCTTCTAGGCTAGTACACTAGGTCTCAACAAGTCAAAGTCAAACTAGAATTCACCAATTCAACAAATCACCAAATAATTCAAATAAGTCAAAATGACCAAATTACCCCTAGACTAAAAATGATAATTAAATAATCCTAATGACATGGTTGGGCTCTAGTTCATGCAGTCTCTAGGGTTTCACTAGCTACACACCAAAATCACAAGTCATGACTTAAAACAGTTTTTAAATAGTTTAAAAATAATTAAAAATCACCAAAAATCATAATGTGAAATAAATATCAATAAATAATAATTATAATTACAAAATTTCAAAAATACCCTCATCTGGAAAACTGGGTGTTACACCTGTTCCGAGCCGCATGGAGCTATTATGTACTTTCATGCCGCATGAAGCCTTAAGAGACTTTTGAGCCGCATGAAGCCTTAAGAGACTTTTGAGCCGCATGAAGCTCTAAAGGACTTTTGAGCCGCATGAAGCTTTCCTGTGCCTTTTCCATGCTTCTACAAGGACATGGAAGTGAAGGTGATACAAAGCAGAAATCTCAAAATACGAAACATCATCAGTCGATCCCGCTTTGGACAGGATCGTGGAAAAGACAATACGATGAAGCTCGTAGAAGTAGGGGTTTAGAAATTTTGCAAGCAACTTGCGTGGACGTGTGTTTGGGGTACACAAGTCGTCCTTGAAACTCTCGAGGGAAGACCCATCGAAGAATTGAAACTTGCGTGCATCGACAAGCTTCTCCCATTAGTTGGGTTCCGAAATCTCGAGATATTCCGCAAGTTCAAAGTCATCGAAGGATATGTCAATTCCAGCAACACGAGAATATAAACGAGTGTCATCAAAAGTGAGATTGCAATAAAACATTTAAATTGCTAGATAAGTTAATTTATAGACACTAATTCATCAAGACACAAATCATAAAATAATGAATCATAACGAGAAAAGATAGTAAAGTTGATGGGATGGCCCGCGCACACGAGACTTGATCAAAAATTATTGAACCATTCTTTTGAGGCTTCTAATGATACAAATATTCGATCATCAAATGTGTCGGGGTCAATAGGACGTGGCAGATTGAACAAAGGGTGAATAGGTTGGTGAATAGGTTGACCATCATGAGGAGGAGGATTCGAAGAGGAAGCACCCTCGGTTCGAAGCCTCTTTCCTCTATTAAGCAACCTAGGTGCCATGAACAAATAGAAAAAATATGAAATTGAGATGGAAAGGAAGGGAAAATTATACCTCAAAAAAGATAATGGAGGATGGAAGAGAATGATGCAAGAGATCTTCTCCTAGAGTTTGAAGAAGAAATTCTCACTAGAAGGAGAAAACTAGGGTTTGGGTTTGAAGAGGAAGGGTTTGGAGTAGTTTTGGAGGAGACAATGGAAGAGAGAGCGAGAGGGAGAACCCGGTTGTAAGAAGGGGGTCGAATGGTCGGGTACGATCTAGACCATTGGACGAAACATAGATAAGCGGCTGAGCCCGACTGATGTTCTGGAATGAACAGACCAAATTCGGCCCGAACTCTGTGTTAGGAAAAGTTCGGTCCAAATTCTGTGTTCTGGGGCCAGAACTGAAGCCAGGTTGAAATGAAGTTGAAATTAATACTAGTTGAAAAGAATGAAAGGATAGACATAAAATATTAGAATTTTCAAAAGTGAAAATTCAAGTAGAAGATTTTAAAAAGCAGAATCAAATGAACAAAAATGAAGTTCGAAAATTTGAATTTAGCAAGTTATAAATAAAAGTAAACCATGTAATAAACAAGGAGTTATGACACAATTCAGTATGGTAAAACAGCCATGGGATAGCTGCAGGGGACGGATCCCAGCTAGCGGTAGTCCGGAGACTAGTGCACCGTATCGCTTAGGCTTTTATGCCTTGTTGTCAGAAGGACCCTTTCGGCTTGTACCCATAACAAAATCATCATAAGGAACAATGACATAATCGATATTTACGCAGGCCACTTTAATGAATAACCGCTTCATCCAAAATTCCTAGTTTACGACACAGAAAGTTGAAACGCTCTTCGGATAGTGGTTTAGTAAAGAAATCTGTCAGCTGATGATCAGTGTTCATAAATTCTAAGTTTATAGTGCCATTCTGTTGGTGATCGCGCAAAAAGTGGTGATGGATTTCAATGTGTTTCGTGCGTGAGTGACATATAGAGTTCTTAGTAAGGTTAATAGCACTAGTGTTATCACAGAATATAGGAATGTGCATAAAAGATAGGTTGTAGTCTGCAAGGGTTTGCTTCATCAACAGAATTTGTGCACAACAATGACCAGCTACGATATATTCAGCTTATGTTGTTGATAGTGCGACAGAATTCTGTTTCTTGCTAAACCAAAAGACTAGAGCCTTGCCTAATAAATGACACGTACCGCTTGTACTTTTATGGTCAACTTTGCATCTTGTGAAATCAGCATCCGAATAACCAATAAGGTCAAAAGATGTTGATTTGGGATGCCATAAGCCCACTGTAACAGTACCCTTAAGATATTGAAAGATACGCTTAACGGCAGACATGTGTGATTCCTTAGGACTAGCTTGATAGCGAGCACACTAACAAACACTAAATATGATATCGGGACGACTAGTAGTTAAATAAAGTAAACTACCAATCATACCTCGATACTTACGTTGGTTAATAGGTTTTTCACTTTCATCAGGTTCCAGCTCGGTCGTAGTAGCCATAGGGGTGCTGATTGGTTTGACGTTGTCAAGATCAAACTTCTTCAGCATATCCTTTGTGTATTTTGACTGGCTGATGAAAGCTCCTTGTGAAGTTTGTTTGACTTATAATCTAAGAAGTAGGTGAGCTCCCCCATCATGCTCATCTCAAATTCGTTCTGCATACACTTAGCGAAATCTTGGCAAAGATTTTCATTAGTAGAACCGAATCTGAATCGTCGACATAAATTTGTACTAAAATAATAGTGTTTTGAAAATTTTTGATAAACAGTGTAGTGTCAATTTTCCCTTTTGAAAAACCTTTACCTAGCAAGAAATTGCTTAGGCGTTCATACCAAGCTCTGGGGGCTTGTTTGAGGCCATATAGCGCTTTCTTGAGTTTGAAAATAGGGTCGAGAAATATGTGATTTTTAAAACCAGGGGGTTATTTTACAAAAACATCCTCCTTAACAAATCCATTCAGAAAAAGCACTTTTGACATCCATTTGAAAAAGTTTAAAATTCTAAAAGTTTGCAAAGGCACAAAGCATCCGAATGGATTAAAGTCTTGCAACAGGAGCATACATCTCATCGTAGTCGATACCTTCCTCTTTGTTGTATCCTTGAGCTACTAGACGAGCTTTGTTGCGAGTGACTGAACCATCATCATTTACTTTGTTACGAAAAACCTATTTAGTACCAATGATCGAATGGTTAGCTGGTTTAGGAACAAGTTCTCAAACCTGGCTTCTTTCGAATTGGTTGAGTTCTTCTTGCATAGCTGAAATCCAAACCTCATCATTGAAAGATTCTAAAATAGTTTTAGGCTCAATTTGTGAAATGAAAGCAGTGCTAGCAATGGAGTCTCTTAACGATGATCGAGTACTTACTCCGCGTGATACCTCACCTATTACCAAGTTTTCTGGATGTGACGGCTTGAATGCAAACTTCTTCGGTAAGCCCTCCAGAGAGTTGGTTTCAGGTGTGGTATTCATCGGCGTAGAAGTTGACGGCTCGACATCATCGTCGGGGATAGCTGCTGCACTATTTTTCTCATCAAAAGTCACATTAGTAGACTCTTCTACAATTAATGAGCGTTTGTTGAACACTCTATATCCTTTGCTCTTGGTAGCATTGTCAAGAAAAATACCATCGTCAGCTTTGGCATCAAATTTGCCTAAGTTGTCTTTGGTGTTAAGGATAAAGCAGCGACAATCGAACACTCTAATATATGAAACATTTGGAGTCCTACCAAACCAAAGCTCGTAAGGTGTTTTCTTCAAAATAGGTCGAATAAGCACCCTATTTAAAATATGGCACGCTATATGTCACGACCCGCACCCACTGTGAGGGTACGAGCACGTAACAACGCCCAGCCTACGCTGCAGTGTCGGCGGTAGAACGTTGTCCTAGGTTACTATCTAAACAACAACTCACGCAATTATATAATGTACTTGTCAAATCTCAACTCCGAACGGAGGACAAGTATAAGATATTGTAACTCAATCACAGTCTAAGCACGATAAGATAATCACAGAAGAATTAACTAAGAATAGAAAGACAACTACTAAAATAATAACAACTCTCAACAAATCTCAAAAACTACACAAGTCTCAAATCAATACAAAAGTTCGACATGAAAAACAGATGCTAGTCTACTAAACTACAACCCATCACTCCTGAGTGTCGGGGCCAAAGGTAGCTAACCCGTCTCCTGGTCCGTAATATCTAGGGCATGTGTCCTTAGGGCAATCATCTGTAAAATTTTCAACAGGTCCAGTCAGGATAGGAACGAGTACAACTCATCAAGAAAATTCAAGTAATGACAGGAAACTATAAAGCAGTTATAGATAGTTTTATTGATGAATATGGCAGTTTATATACATGTGATGGTATGGAGAACAGATAAGATACAAGGAAAGTAAGTAACTAAAACAAGAGAAGAATGATGGCAATGAAGACTGTAAAATAAATCTAGCTGAACTAAGGTAACAGAATAAGTCCAGAAAGCAATATAGACAAGTGTAACTCCAAGTAAGTCCAGTACAAGATAAATCTAATACAAGATGAATCCAGTAAAGGACGATTCCAGTTATAGTGATCAATGATTCCAGGGTGAGTCCAGCCTATATTCTAACAGTGTATTTTTAAAATACCGAGATCGACATATAAACGACTGTAGGTAATACGGCACATCACACACCTGGCCGGGTGTGAGATGGCAATCATTCCAGTAGATTCCAGTTGGGAGATTCCAGATTGGGGTATGTCTACATGTCTCACTCAAGTATTTCCCCTCCCAGCAAGTGAATCCAGAAATCTGACACAATGATTCAAGATGAGTCTAGCCAAAATATAATAATACCAGTAAATGATTCCAGTAAATGATTCCAGTAGGTGATTCCAGTAATAGATGCCAGAAATGATGATACCAGTAATAGAGGCCAAAAAATAAATGTGTGTCGTATACATGAATCCAGAATATCCATACGTGTTGTATCAGAGAATCACATAAAACTAAATAGGACTGAAGTACAGTAACTGGCAATAAATGAGAGAACTATCAGATAATGTACTCGCCTGATACTCTGAAAAGAGTAATGTAATGTCAGATGTCTGCACCGGAGTCACAATGTCCTAAATAGAGCAGTACAGGTTATAATGTGCTTAAAATAAGACAAATAAAGTCTATGATGCAATCTACATGATTTCTAGGTCAATCTAGGTCAAAGTTAACTCTAAGTTAAACCTGGTCTACTATCTAGGTCAGACAAGGTCCAAGTCAAACTTGGTCAACTCTGAGTCAACCCAAGTCAATACTCTAGTCAAACTAGGTCAATTGGTCACATCCAGACTAATGTTGACCTTTGGTCAACTCCACTCAACCTGTACTAGTCAAACTAAGTCAACTAGGTCAAGCCTAAGCCAAACAAGTCTCACTAAGCCTAGCCAAGCCTAGGCTGGCAAGCACACATCAATACAAGTCACACTTAGCCTAAAATAACCCAACACTCTTATGAATATTCCATATACCATAGGCTATACTACCTAGGCTATAAGCCAAAATCACATATAGGCAATACACACATTAGTTACTATATATCTATATACACAATATTTATATAAACAATATGCATTATCTATATTACATCACCACACAAGATTACATATATAAATTAATATAAATGTCATACATATACAAATATACATATTATACAAGGATGTAGTTGTACATATATATATACATTTAGAGGAATAGGCATGTGAGCATGGTGTGTGTAGTGTAGAAACATTAGTGTGTTAGCTAAGTATAGGTGTCAATGGGAGTGTGGGATATGGGGCTTTTCTTAGTTGTGTGTGGGGGTGTCCATGTGGGGTGAAGAGTGTAACCATGTGCAAGTGTGTGAGAGTGTATAGGTGGCATGAAAACAAGTTTGTGTGTGTGTATAGAGTGAAGAGAAACAAGTAGAGGGTGTGTCAAAGTGACAGGAAACAGTTAAGGAATGTGATACAATAGCTAGTTAATAGGTGCAGGAAATTGGTGAAGTGTGATCAATGAGATGTGGGACATGTGGGCTAGGGTGTGTAAATCTGAAACAAGAGTGTGTTTGCATTACAGAGATATGTATTTCAGGAATGTGTGTGTTTGCTCAAAAAATGGTTTTGTGTGTGTGAGTCTATGGGCTGACAGTGAACCAATGTGAAGGGGATGTTGTGTGTTAAAATCAATAATGTGTATGATGTGAATGTGTGTGTATAGAAGGGTTGTTCTCAGTTTTAGACAGTGGTGTCAAAGGCTAGGGTGTCAAGGAGTGTACAAGTGATAGGGAACAAGTTATGTGTGTGTGTGCTCAGGAATTTAAATGACAGTTCAAACAGTGTGTTTTCAGAGGTAACTGTTTAAACAGTGTATAAAAAATCACTTTTCATGCAATTCCCATACCAATTTCAATATTCCAAACTTCAACACAACTCTTAAACCAACATCTAGGTAATCTAATACACATGTGTAAGGAATCTAACTTAGCAATTGACAGCAACATTCATAAAATCTCAGGAAATGGGATTCATCTCAGGGGTTTAGTAAAATCTCAGGAAAACTGAGATGTGTCTCAGAGATTTCAGTTTTGAGAATAGAAAATAAAAATAGATATTACAATGTTCATGAATCAAATATGCAAATGAAGCATAAAATCAGTTTTAGAGAGGGGATTAACAGAATGTAAACTCAGTTTAATAGTTATCCTCTGAATTCAGTTCTCAGGAATCTAAACAAGATTAATAAACTTCAAAAATTCAGTTTGGAAGAAAAGAGTTTCAGAAATCTAATTTTTTTCCAAGACTGCATCCGTCCACCCTCAACAAGCAGTCCAAAATCCCCTTTTCTCAATGAAAAACTAATCTAACAGGCTAATCCCACTTAGCATTAACTAATACCCATCTAAAGGGATTAAACATGTCAATTAAACACTAACATTCAGTTTAGAAGGAAAGAAAAGTTCAGGTTTTCGAAATACATATAGTGTATCAGTGAATAGTATAAACGACCTTTAAATTCGAAAGAAAACCAATAAATCAACAACCAAGGTGTGCAGTGGGTAGGTATACATTACACATGTCGTGGGGGATGTGTTTGTGTCCAGGAAACTGGACACGAATGAGTCCAAACAAAAATTAACATAGCAACGACACAGTTCAGAAAAAAAATCCTCGTGCTGGGGTGCAGAGTGAGCTAGGACACGACACGTTGCAGGACACAAGTCGTGGTCATGCCCACGTGTCCACCTAGACTAGGGGGACATGTCCAAGTACCTGTACGAACCCCAAGATGTGTCGTGTCCTAGTTTCGAAGCCGTATCAGTGGCTCGAAATCGCGTGTGTGCGTGTCAGGGCATTTCGATGCGAGCTCGAGAACTTCCTCGACTCGCAACCAAGTGCCACAAAACTTGGTGAGGGTCTAGTCAGACATGGGACCCATCACCTCACCAAATTCCACATGTCCTAGTGAAGTATCGTGTCTTGTGTCAGCCCCAAATAGAAGGGGACATGCACAGCATGCACGAGCAGGCATGAGACAGTGCAGCCTCGTTTTCTTCGTGCACAGACAACGAGAACCTACGAATTTTGTGGGGGTCCTGTCAGTCAGTGCCCGCACCCACACACCAATTTTCGTGGTGTCTCGTGTCGTGTCGTATCCGCAAAGGCAGTCGAACAGCAGGACAGCCGTACGGGCCTGTGCGCAGTATCGTGCACGACTTACGTGCCCATTTTGGACACAAAATGTGCACAAAAACCAACTCAGTCCTCAACATAATTAATGTACACATCAAGAGCTTCAAAATCATGTAATTAGTTTAGTAAAAATCAAAATTAAAAACCTTAGAGGCATTTCATCGAACACCTAACATACACTACCATACGTGTCCGATACGGACACCATACGGACACGAAATTTACCCAAATTTCAGGGACACCTAGGGGACTCCTAGATCTAGCCCTACATGCAAATAAAACTGAAATTTAAATCAATTTAAAGAGTTCTACCTATAGGTGCAAATTGCATGGAAAAGCTCCAAATGGGGGGTGTTCTTCTTGATGGCCAAATGCTCCAAATGAGCCCAAAGCTGAGATTAACCTACAGAATTATAAAATATACAGAAATTAGAGCCAATTGATTGCAAAAGACTGGGATTAAAAAGGAATTAAAATAGATTTAGGTGAATTTTTGGAAGGGGGACAATACCTTTTCTTTTCTCCAAGTGTTGGAATGATAAAAAGAGGCAAGCCCTAATGAATAAGTGTTTAAATAGGGTGGGGATCCCTATATGGCTGGTCATTTAGGGTTTGGTTAGGGTTAGGGCTTCTATTTATGGGCCATGGGCCAAGTCATAAGTCATTAAGTCATGAAATCATAAGTCATTTCATGAAACCACAAATCATGAAATGATTCCACTCAAACTAATCCTCCTATTCCAAGATCAGTTTCTAATGACTAAAAGTAGGTTAACCTAAGTTAGTCTAGGGTTGCAATAGCTAGGGTTAGGTTCTAGACTAGTCTACAAGTCTCTATAAGTCAAAGCCCAAACTAGGAATCACCAATTCAATAAATCATTAAATAATTCCAATAAGTCAAAATGACCAAATTATCCCTAGGCTAAAAATGATAATTAAATATTCTAATGACATGGTTAGGCTCTAGGTCATGCAGTCTCTAGGGTTTCACTGGCAGCACATCAAAATCACAAGTCATGACTCAAAGCAGTTTTTAAATAGTTTAAAAATTATTAAAAATCACCAAAAATCATAATATGATTTAAATATCAATAATAATTACTATAATTACAAAATTTCAAAAATACCCTCATCTGGAGAATTGGGTGTTACAATCTTACCCCCTTAGAAAAATTTTGTCCTCGAAATTAAAATGGTCGCACCCTTTCTAGGTCAAATCCAAACAATCAAGGTCAAGAGATAATCATGCAAACAAAATCTTACTGGTCATGATTCCACAGTCTCGAACAGGGTAGCTACACTATCTAGCAATCACAAATAATATCCTGGCAGGTACTAATGGAATCACACAGGAAGGTGGGGAAGAAGAATAAGAAGGTCAAACCTGCTAATCCATCACCTGCAATATCAGCCTCTTCGGCTGCCATCGTAAAAGCTCCACCCCTCTGGTGCTGAGCAACAGGTGGCCTAGCTCCCTCAAAAGGAGGTGCAAAGGGACAGTCTACCATCCTATATAAAACTGGTAAAGACAACTAGGAATTAATTATAAAGGATTACCATTCTAAGATTATCAAAATCGAAAGTTTAAGGCACGAGTTTCAATAGCATTGAAATCCAATAACACAGTATATAAAAGAAGATTTAGTCCTGGCACGATCTAAGTTGATCAATTTCAGGATATATCGAAGTTTGGGCAAGATGGAGAACGAGGCCATTGAAGTCCGAGCACGAGTATCCAAGATTTGATATCCATGTCACAATTGAATTAATTCAATTGAATAAGATCCCAAACACTGGATGATATGGAGGATGCCCCGGTCGACTGGTCATGATCAAGGAATTAGAATTTAAGGGATGATGCAAGGATATAGAAATAAGTTAATTTCTTCCTTTGGATAGGAAAACTAAACATGATACCTTGGGTTGATCTATCAAGTACAGTACCTTTTCTATCTGAAATATGTAAAAGGTAAACAATAATGAGTTTAAAAGCGATGTTATTAAGTACAATATGTGGTTCATAGGCGATGGAAATAATTCAAAAGAGAATTGCCAAAGCTGTCGTGGATGAGACTCTAGGACAAATTTAAATGTCTTCCTCCATATAGAATAATATATGAGAAGCAAACCAAAGTACAATAGGTTGATCAGACCATCATGCATCGGTTCTGATTAGACAATAATTTAGTGGATGCCAGCCCCTAATAAAATTTGTCATGATCAAGCTCGAATAAGATAAGCTTGCAAAACTGGTGCTAAATTAGCAACATAAGATAGACAAAATATAAGTAAGGATAACGATGAAGAAAGTTAATAGTCTAAGATCTTTAAACATCAAGGAGTGAGGGTGAATCAAAACAAGAGGAAAAGGATTTTCAAATCGAAGTTCATAATGAGATTCTCAAGGGTCATCCCAGGAATCTTCTCAAGTAGTCCTAACTGTGATTGAGTACCTCTCTGTCAAGCCTATCCCTCAATCCTATCGTAGGCTCGCAGCAGTACAACTAAGTCGCCGTACTACCACGATATCGCACTAATGCGACTCTCGACCTGTATGGGCCACCACTAAAAACGTGTCACGACCCGCACCCACTGTGAGGGTACGAGCACATAACATCGCCCAGCCTACGCCGCAGTGTCGGTGGTAGAACGCTGTCCTAGGTTACTATCTAAACAACAACTCACGCAATTATATAATGTACTTGTCAAATCTCAACTCCGAACGGAGGACAAGTATAAGATATTATAACTCAATCACAGTCTAAGCACGATAAGATAATCACAGAAGAACTAACTAAGAATAGAAAGATAACTACTAAAATAATAACGACTCTCAATAAATCTCAAAAACTACACAAGTCTCAAATCAATACAAAAGTTCGACATAAAAAACAGATGCTAGTCTACTAAACTACAACCCATCACTCCAGAGTGTCGGGGCCAAAGGTAGCTAACCCGTCTCCTGGTCCGTAATATGTAGGGCATGTGTCCTCAGGGCAATCATCTGTAAAATTTTCAACAGGTCCAGTCAGGACAGGAACGAGTACAACTCATCAAGAAAATCCAAGTAATGACAGGAAACTATAAAGCAGTTATAGACAGTTTTATTGATGAATATGGCAGTTTATATACATGTAATGGTATAGTGAACAGATAAGATACAAGGAAAGTAAGTAACTAAAACAAGAGAAGAATGATGGCAATGAAGACTGTAAAATAAATCTAGCCGAACTAAGGTAACAGAATAAGTCCAGAAAGCAATGTAGACAAGTGTAACTCCAAGTAAGTCCAGTACAAGATGAATCTAATACAAGATGAATCCAGTAAGGGAGGATTCCAGTTATAGTGATCAATGATTCTAGGGTTAGTCCAGCCTATATTCTAACAGTGTGTTTTTAAAATACCGAGATCGACATGTAAACGGCTGTAGGTAATACGGCACATCACACACCTGGCCGGGTGTGAGATGGCTATCATTCCAGTAGATTCCAGTAGATTCCAATTGGGAGATTCCAGATTGGGGTATGTCTACATGTCTCACTCAAGTATTTCTCCTCCCAGCAAGTGAATCCATAAATCCGACACAATGATTCAAGATGAGTCCAGCCAAAATATAATGATACCAGTAAATGATTCTAGTAGGTGATTCCAGTAATAGAAGCCAGAAATGATGATACCAGTAATAGAGGCCAGAAAATAAATGTGTGTCGTATACATGAATCCAGAATATATATACGTGTTGTATCAGAGAATCACATAAAACTAAATAGAACTGAAGTACAGTAACTGGCAATAAATGAGAGAACTATCAGAGAATGTACTCGTTTGATACTCTGAAAAGAGTAGTGTAATATCAGATATCTGCACCGGAGTCACAATATCCTAAATAGAGCAGTACAGGTTATAATATGCTTAAAATAAGACAAATGAAGTCTATGATGCAATCTACATAATTTCTAGGTAAATCTAGGTCAAAGTCAACTCTAAGTCAAACATGGTCAACTATCTAGGTCAAACTAGGTCCAAGTCAAACTTGGTCAACTCTGAGTCAACCTAAGTCAATACTCTAGTCAAACTAGATCAATTGGTCACATCCAGACTAATGTTAACCTTTGGTCAACTCCACTCAACTTGGACTAGTCAAACTAAGTCAACTAGGTCAAGCCTAAGCCAAACAAGTCTCACTAAGCCTAGCCAAGCCTAGTCTGGCAAGCACACATCAATACAAGTCACACTTAGCCTAAAATAACCCAACACTCTTATGAATATTACATATACCATAGGCTATACTACCTAGGCTATAAGCCAAAATCACATATAGGCAATACACACATTAGTTACTATATATCTATATACACAATATTTATATAAACAATATGCATTATCTATATTACATCACCACACAAGATTACATATATAAATTAATATAAATGTCATACATATACAAATATACATATTATACAAGGATGTAGTTGTACATATATATATATATATATATACATTTAGAGGAATAGGCATGTGAGCGTGGTATGTGTAGTGTAGAAACATTAGAGTGTTAGCTAAGTATAGGTGTCAATGGGAGTGTGGGATATGGGGCTTTCCTTAGTTGTGTGTGGGGGTGTCCATGTGGGGTGAAGAGTGTAACCATGTGTAAGTGTGTGAGAGTGTATAGGTGGCATGAAAACAAGTTTGTGTGTGTGTATAGCGTGAAGAGAAACAAGTAGAGGGTGTGTCAAAGTGACAGAAAACTGTTAAAGAATGTGATACAATAGCTAGTTAATAGGTGCAGGAAATTAGTGAAGTGTGATCAATGAGATGTGGGACATGTGGGATAGGGTGTGTAAATCTTAAACAAGAGTGTGTGTGCATTACAGAGATATGTATTTCAAGAATGTGTGTGTTTGCTCAAAATCAGTTTTGTGTGTGTGAGTCTATGGGCTGACAGTGAACCAATGTGAAGGGGATGTTGTGTGTTAAAATCAATAATGTGTATGATGTGAATGCGTGTGTATAGAAGGGTGTGTGTGTATAGAAGGGTTGTTCTCAGTTTTAGACAGTGGTGTCAAAGGCTAGGGTGTCAAGGAGTGTACAAGTGATAGGGAACAAGTTATGTGTGTGTGTTCAGGAATTTAAATGACAGTTCAAACAGTGTGTTTTCAGAGGTAACTGTTTAAACAGTGTATCAAAAATCAGTTTTCATGCAATTCCTATACCAATTTCGATATTCCAAACTTCAACACAACTCTTAAA